>APFE031142687.1:106293-121132 GCA_000404065.3 Pinus taeda | reverse complement strand
ACCTCGCCCCAAAGAACCCCCTGCAGAAACTGTGTCCAATCCCTGCACCCAAAATTGCCATCCCCTCAATTTGCCACCAAAAAGCCCCAAATCAACCCTTTTGATCAGTTTACTAGCCTAAAATCAGTGTTACCCTATTGGTCATCTCATCCACTGAAGATTTTACTGAGATAGACCGGAGAGAGCCTTCTCCTGCCCCGTAGGGCTAGCTACGAGGCTAAATGGTTTGATGTTGCCTTGAGGTTTGCCTTTTTCAGCCCGAGGTGAAATTTCAAGCGCTAACACCTGGATACAAGAAACTCTTCCCAAGTCCATCGCTAGTTGAAAATCCGACTGACATACATCAGTTGTCAGTCGAAATTCCTATCATTGAAGATAAACCCTCTGAGTCCATACCGAACCAAAGTCAATAGGTCGAGACGGTAGCCGACCCTGTCTTGCCTTCAGAAGGTCCACCTTCGGATGATACAGTTCCCAAAGAGAATGAGAACAACACCATTCAAATTCTTTTTGTTAACACGGAGTCTGATGAACATGGGGGAAATCTACCCATTCCTTTACGACAGGTGGGAAGTTCCCCATTTCAAGCAATTCATTGAGCCATTTATTTAGTCCCCCCTCCAAGCAATCTAGTCGTTTCCTTTAATTGGAATCTACTAGCGGGACCCCGCCTTCCATCTAATGTACCATTCTAAGTCATAGTACAAGTTTACAAAATGATCATGTCTGGCACTATCATAGATGAAGCGGCTTTCGTGAGTATCCTTTCCTCAACTACTTGGAAAGCACTTGGTTCACCATCGCTTCTGCCTAAGAATCGAAATTTGTTAGGCTTCAACAAAGGAACTAGTCGACCATTAGGGATCCTTCAAAATTTGCCTATAACTTTAAGAAGGAAAACTGTTCACTTGAATGTGATGGTAGTCCAAGGGCCACTAGATTACAATCTACTCATTGGGCATGACTACGTTTACAGCAAGGGAGCTATTGTTTCCACACTCTTTCGCGTAATGTGTTCCCGCATGAAGGCATAATGGTGCAACTTGTCGACCAGTTTTCATTTCCCAGTTCAAACACGACTACGAGTCAAACGCCATCCCTAAATGGTCTCTTTGCGTCAATAATGTCTCTTCAACCTCCAGTTCATCCACCTAATTACCACGAGTAATTCGGTGAATGCAACAAAGCTCAGGGAGCATGCACCCTGGTCTGCTTCGACAGGCGAACCCAGCTAAAAAAGCAAATTTCCTTGTAGGTTATATGACTGGTCTGAAACGCCATCTTCGTATAGGATATGGGATCAATCTGAAACATTTATCTCCTCACACGTTATGTGATTAGAAGCTCACACCATTCAGATTTTTCTATTTCGATGGACAAAGCCAACAAAGTGTTTTGTCTGCTCCGCAGACAGAACAATCCTGCTTAAATGCAGGAAATTCCATAAGGTAACTTGGAAATTCTCATTTTCTCAACACTTGGGGTCATGCAAACCTTTTTTATGCAAGTCAAAAGCGACCAGTTTAACTCTAACCTCATAGTGTTTTAGCCTAACTTTTAGTTCAACTGCTTAGGTTAGGTGAATGGTCTGATCCACCATTCACCTTTGTCGGCGGCACATAGGCAAAGAAAAGGAAACGTTTTATCTAGGTGAAAGACAAAACTATCCTACCTAACCTCAGTAGTTCATTAACTCTTAGTGTAGTTAGTTTTGTAGTTTGGTCGTTTCTAGCCTGCATACAAAAGGCAATGAGCAAAGTTTCGCATGGGGAAATCTCACTAAAAAATCAACCTACTAATAAGAGACATCTTTAAAGACGAATGGAATGAGCAATGTTTCCGCAGGGTTCAAGCTCGTTAAAAAATAAACCCGCCAATTAGCAATGTTTCCGCAAGGTTCAAGCTCGTTAAAAAATAAACCTACCACTGAGCATAGTTTCTAAAGATTCAAGCTCATTAAAAAATGAATCCACCCTCGGTAAATAACCTTCGTGATTGCCTTTCTATCAGCCTTTTGAGCCTTGGTTGTGTTCTTAACGTCACCTCCATTCCTTTGGCCGATCATACACTTCCACTTGATTGTTTACCCTTTTGAGGAACAGCTGTGACAAGTGATTCTCTTAGCCACCCTCTTTACACTGTCATGTTTGAGAAGTTCCAAACTTACCTGGAACTAGTTGTTACCCGAAAACATCACTCGTTCCTAAAAAACGAGTCTCTTTTAAGCTCTTTTTAGACTCGTAAAATATGAAAAGATTGTCGAGCTACTGGCCTTTCTAGCTCGTTAAAGTAAGGGGAAGCGCCATCCCTCCTCTACCTTTTAATCTTTTTGGACCTGAGGGATCATTCCACAAAAAGATCAAGAGCTTATCCTATTCGGCTCGCTAAAGCAATTGAAAATTCATCCCTTTTGTATTATTTTATATTTTTTCGGACTTAAGGGATTATGCCACGAAAAAGGACAGATGGAGTTTCCTTTCTGTCCCTTTTCAAACTCTCTAAACATGAAAAGGAACGAGTTATCTATGTCGTTAAACTTGTTAAAACAATAGCGACAAACTTGTCCATCCAGACAAGAGCAAGTTTCATTATCGCTAGGCTCGCTAAAACATAGTGACAGGTTTGCCCGAAGGGCAAATTATAGAACAAGCATATGTTATCCTCCTCAAGCTTGACAAAAATAAAGAGGTACTGGTCAAAAATGACTGCGGAAAAAGGGAAGAAAACTTGAACTTCATTGGTAGCAAGTCGCTCTTGAACATGATACTTTCACTCCATCACAATGATTGAGTCGGGTTGGGTTATTCTGTTCACCGGTCACATACCATTGGTCCTCCATACCATCCATTTTTGGGTTTAACACTACCAATCCATCTCAGTGTCACCGATATGTTCAAGATAATTCATTTAGAGAATTCGTCACCTAGCTAACGCCTCATCCACTACAATACCTTCACTCTCCATTTTTCATGACCGCCATTCCTAAACCTTATATCATCAGATCATTTTTACCTCCACAAAATCATTTGCTTCGTTTCAGGTCGTAGATGTGGGATTCATTAAGGCCCTCCTACGACGGGTCACTTCTTGTCAACATCATCTCATTATCCAATAAGTTGACCTAGGAACAACCCTTTCAGTACTTTGAAGCTTGCATGCCTCAATGGCAAGTTTCTCACTTCCGGTGACAGGTTTAAATCAATGGCCTTCGACTGAAAGATTTTGCATGGTGTTCGACATCGACTCATATATTCAAACCACGTGAATTGTACTGTAGTACCTTGAGGATAATTATCATTATCGGTGATTCCTCTCATGCCTGTTAACAGCTTACATCATTGTCTATGTTATCACTCAGGTTGTTCCCTTTGACTCCTAAGGGAATACGACCGAGGTAACCACAAACCAAGCTTTGGACTGTAGGTCCTAGCCTACCAGCAGTCAGAGAGGGCTCTCTCTTTGGGATTTAACTTTGTTTAAGGGATGATTTTAGGCTAGATATGATGCACATGGGTTTTGATTTGGTTTAGTGGGATGGTTGATCTAATCAAACAGATTTGGCTTGCAAAGTGTAAGAAGTTCAAACCTTTGGGCATGGAGTCCATGAATGTGAACTGAAGGGTGTGTTTTCTTTGGTAGAAGAGGGGAATATGGAGCAGGATAGCTACACATGGCACAATGATTTATGCTAGAACAAGGATGAAATGGAGGTCAGGGGATGAAAGGCAATTAAGGATCTCTCATCTAGCCAAAGAGGCAAAGTGGATGAAGGCTAAATAGGAGCAATGAAGAATTCCTAGACAACATTCATATAATGAAGGAAATAGCTTAAACATGTTCAATTAAGAATGCATATTCATCACTGTTTCAGAGGAAAACATAGAAAGTTACAAGAATTGAGCACAGAGGGCATGAAAACCAGTTCTGATCTATTCCTTTTTCCTGCAACTTAGATTATGATATATAGATGATACAGCTACATAAAAAAATGATAAACAGAGGGAGGAAAGACTTATTGAACAATTAGCAAGCACGAGAATTCCATAATATGCTCTTCAGCCATTAAAAGCACAACCAGCTAGTTCAGATGCAAACATTCCAGCAATCTTTGATTACAGAAGTTCTTAATATTTACAGCGTAAATCTCAAATGAGAGATCAACCAAAAAACCCACCAACCATTATTACATTATTTAGGGCTGTATTTATAGGCAAAATATCTACAAAAAATATCTGCTAGAAGATCTTAGGAAATAAATGCAATTAACCTAACTTCTCTTGCAAGTAATGTAAAAATATCTATCTGATGCTGCGCTGGGGGCAGCTGTTTCAAAAAATGAGGCTATCTGTCCTTTGTTGTTATGCGCTAGCCCTGCATCATAACTGCACATTTGTCTCTGTTCCACTGCTCTTGAGTGGCTTCGATGTGTATTTACTGTGATCTGAGAGCCTTAAGTGGCTTCACCGCTTTCTTATTGTTGATCTGATACTCTTTGCCGCTTCACTGATACTCTTTAAATTGAATCTGGGCTTCATCTTTCCTCTGATATGCTCAAAACTGGTAAATCACCCCTTTTTAGCCCTTTCAAGGAAAAAATAACTGCTTCAAACTGAGGCTTTCCATTTTGGCCCTTTTTCCTTAGCGATGCGCAATTAACGCATCAAAAACTGCCTCAGATTTTGATTCCAGACTTCCTAAGCATCGATTTCGCCTCTGCGCGTTTTTCTTTCGGCGGATGACATCAACATGACGTCAACAATGGGACCCAGTACGGCAGATGACGTTAGCGGGGTGACGTGGCAGGGTGACCTAGTAGGGTGACATGGCAGGGTGACCTGGTGCTTACGTCACGCAGGGGGAAGCGGTATCCGGTTTTAGGCACACCGCTTTTGGGCACAGGCGGTTTGGGAGGAGGGGGCTCCACCACAGTCGAGAGGGTGACGCGTGGCGGGAGTACGACGGGAAAACCAGCCATCTCCCAGACGCTAACCATCAACTGGTTCGGAGGTGAAAAGACCCGCCCACCGTAGATCTTAGGGCGCGGGCAATCGGACGGTTGGCGGGACAGGCAAGACGGCAGAAGGTTAGGGACGGGGCCCGTGGCGCCTTTATTGATTATTTAATTCGACGGGGGGGGGGAACTTTAGGAAAGTGGGTTTTTTAAGAGGGGAAAAGGGAAAATATGAGATCAGAGAGAGGTTTTTATGCCATGGAAGGAGTCCAAAGGCATTGAAAGACGAGTTGTTTTGAGACAAAAGGAGGGTTCTTACTAAGTTTCAGGCAAACTTAGTAATTCCCAAGGGATACTTTATGGTTATTTTTCAACCACGGGGAGGGGATAAGTATATAGGGGAGTTGTTTAACATAGTTTTAGTAGGGGAAGGGGAGATAGATAGGGAGTTACATAATAAAGTTAGCAATTAATATGACTTGGTGAAATGGAAATGTAAGGGAAATGATGCTAAGTCCAAGATCTGGAACTTAGATATGTGATTTGAATAGGATATGGAGAAATGATTTTACACAAGAAATGTGGCTTCTTTTCATTGAGGAAAGTCAAAACTTGACTTGACATTTCACATAAATGAGCTGAAAGCAGGACTTGTTGGGCAGATCCCAAGGTCCTCAAGGGGATGTTAGTGAATGATTTCTAGGGAATGAAGGGGAAGTTAGTCATGCTTCCACTGTTGTACCATCAAGTCACTACCTGGTGCCAATGCCATAAGTGATATAAGTATTTCTTGCCAAGACCACAAGTGATTACCAATCTGCTTCTGCAACCTCAAACTACCTACCCAGCCTAATACACCTAACATTTTTTTCTTATTTTGGTTTGGGTGCACTTGAACTAGCCAACCCAACTTTTTCAACTTTTTCTTTTAACTAGCCTCCTATCTATATCTATACTTATTTCATCCAGGGCCTCAGATTAGGCTGTTGAGCACCCTTGCTTCTCTACCTATCTAAGAATCTGCAAAGATTAAGCTGTTTGAACATATAATGATTCTCTATATTCTACAGCAGGAAATTGAAACCTAGGGAGACCAAGATTAAGCTGTTTGGACCTCCTTTTAACTAAAAATTCTTCAAAAATGGAATAACTCATCAAAATTGGAATACATCAGAGGCACTTAGGCTAGCAGACTCTCATGGACACTTCTTTGGCCTCAGTAGCAAATATGAAACATTGCAGCCTGTGGAGTATGACATATTTGGCGTGTAAAAATGTCGATCATGAAAGATGAATACCTGCTATGAGCAGGAGGCTAAAAGGCTAGTAATCAGGCGATGTCTTTCCATGTTCGACTTCAGAACATCTTTTCACATGGATCGACTTGTACATCGGGCGAAGATTGAATGAGTTTGAAGACCCCAGATCTAGTTTCATCCATCCAGGTTGTGATATATTCAGGAAAATAAAGACACCAAATGTACACCATAGCTGCACAAATGATCATCCAAGCTAAGGGATGATGGCTCTACAAGAATCACCAGTCTGCAACAGCGGATGATTGTCTGTCCTATGTACATGAAAATGAATTTATAAAGCTGAGCATGGGAATGCCCACCTCAGCTAGATCATGAAAATAATATGAAGATAATGTATTGTATTGTATTTTATACAGGTCATCTTCGAGTTCGAAGACCTCGGATCCTCATGATAAAGTAATTCCCCTGACATCAGAAGATCTACGACCTCATGCTTTAGGGTGCAACTGCTATAGACATATTTGGCACTATAACCCCAATCACATATGTCGATAAACCAAGGGCTCTTAAACCCCTAAAAGTGTTGTTTCACACCCTAAAGGATCATGGTCAACTGATTACATCATTTCCCACAAGTTCCACCTAAAAAACTACTCAGAACTGGCCAAAACTGAACCATACAGACTGCTCCATGCTTAGGGTGTGATGCATACTGGCTGCTACACTAGCCGGGTGTGATGCATACTAAAAGAGCCTTCTGTGGGGTGCGATGGGCGAGAGTAGATAAATGGCAGAGACAATTTGCTAAGTGGAAGCCCAGAGAATATTCTAGAAACTTCTCATATGACACTTGCTTCTCTGAATTCACCCAGGGATGAGTAAGAGATCATGAAAACTCCAAGTGGAACCAACAACTATCAGTGAAATGACACTAATCAAAAACCCAGAAGTTGACTCACCCCTCTACAAATATCTATAAATGGATCCCTCATCTAAGAGATCTAGGGGCTGGAATTTTATAATTTGTAAGGAAGTGTTGTTGGTTTCTCTTTGAGACATTGTATTGTTGAGTGATCTTGCTTTTCATGAGGTGAAGAGGGCTTTCATGTTGGGACGATGATGCTGGATCAGATAGCTAGGTTGTAATTCTCTCTTCTACTATCAATAAACTTATTTGATTTTTCCTCCATATACTTGTGTATTTGTGAATCTTGCTATTTGTGAATGCAATTGTATGGCTAATGTATTTCTGATTCTGCATTGTTTATGGTATCATAGATCTCTATGCTTTGATGGTGTTTTGTTGCTTTGCCTCTACAGGTATTCCCTAAATCGGGACAAGTAGGAAAGGAGTGGCAAGCTCTATCAAGGGAGAGAGGAAACAAGCAAGAAGCCAAGAGAAAGATTCAGGCTGGTGCTCTCTACTTCTCTCTTATCTATCATACATAAAGGAAATCACAAGTTACTTTGATTGTTTGTTTTTGAGATAGCTACCCGTATTAGTGGGACTAGCAGATTGAAAAGACACTAGTTTTCCCAGAAAAACTCAGCCTCCCAGTAGCCCAGACTATGCCTTGCACATTCTTGATAGTTAGTCTCCTAACCTCCTGACAGAAATTGCACAATATTCATGATCAGTCACACAGGTATGTTGCAAGTCAGTTCTCAAGTTCATTTTTGTTTTTGACTGATGGATTGCTTGTCATGAGTGTTTCCATGTCTCTAAGTATCACAGGTGTTCATATGCCTCTCAGAAGTATAGGTATAATGGTTTCCAAGAGAGCAAAGTCAAATACATTGTTCAGAGCACACTTGGGGATGTCGTCGATCAAGTGTCTATGGACTTGCCTACTCGTGAAGACATCAAGTTGTTCATAGACAAGGACATCAAAATATGATGGTAACAGCATCACATTGAGCAGCATCATGAACAACAGCTGAAGGCAACATACCAGATGTAACGAATGCAAGAGGAAGGTTGTTGAAAACATAGAGGGGGAACAAAGTTGCAAGCTCAAGCAGATCCACTTGTGATGAAAACAACTTTGGAGACTCGGGCTATGAGGTGACGGCGTGACATGAAGATCGTGGGAAGATAGATAAACGAACAAAGAAGGAGTTTCATGTGCTGAAGCAGAAAATCAAGGAAGAACATGAGCTACATAGACAAGAGAATGAATTGAAGCAGGAATAGGAACAACATGGGGCACAACATGCACTCACGAATGAAATTGTGCATGTACAAGTTATAGATCCATCCCAACAGCTGGCACGAAGCAGACATGGTGAGCGGTGTTGTTAAATGCATGCAAGGGAATTCAGCAGCATGCATGTCATCGTGCGCATGCATGTGATCCCACCCATTCAGCACACTTACTGAGGCAAAGACAAGAAGAAATTCCAACTGGAGTTGAACATGTAGTTGACAGTTGTTGCACATGACCACCAGCACGCACTAGAAGATCAACACTGACACTATGCATTAGTGTGTTTTCAATTCAGCTGCACCCAAGAAGACCACGCACATGTTAGAAGATGAGTTTCATGGAGGGGCCACACCAATGCACCCGGATGCAACGGAGGCAAGAATTCGCTTCAGCAACATGTCACCATGGAGTGCATGAACACCATCATGGACGATCAAGCTTGGCATCAACTCACCACCTTCACCATCACAAGCATGCTAAAGAGTTGGTCTCACCATAATGGACCAAGTGTCATTGATGTCTTGCATGGTTTGCTCAAGCCATTTTTTCTCACATGGGCACATGTGCATTGTAATGTAACAAGTGTCGATAGTTGGAGGTGACTTCCATAGAGTAGATGAAGAGTCATGAGGGTAGATGAATTGTCACAAAGGGGAATGTCAAGGGTCACTCCAGCCTATGCTATAAATAGAACCTCATAACTCATTTTAAAGGCTTTTGGTCAGCCAAGCTTCCGATAAGACTATATTGGAGAGAGCTTGGACAGTATTGTAATGAGCCTTGGCTTCTCCATTGCGCAGAGCTAGTATATCTCTTTGGAGGAGTAGGCAGTTGTGGTTGTAATGTTCCGCTACCGGAACTAGTGGTTGGACATGGATGTATTGTATGACAGGAACTTACACTTCTTAATATAACAAGAGCCAACACATTTCATGCATACGTTGTATTGTATCATATGCTATTTGGTTTTGTCTAATGATATATGTATTAGTTTGCTTACACATGCATGTATAGATATTTGTGTATGTATGTATGAATCTTTTTGAAATGTGTTATTGGTTTAACCATCACTTTGGATTGCTTGCTGACTTGCTTTCCATGTTGTGATGCATCTTCGCTCGTGTGTTCCCTTCTTAACTACATGATATCACAGGTTTCCAAGGGGTGTACTCATCTCAACCCCTGCGTATTATAACCTCACATGTACCTTCCTTGGCTCACTGCAGCTGTCACACCCTTGCTACCAATAGAGTTATCTTAGTTACCTCTATGTGAAATCACGGTCAAGGCATTACCGTATGACCCACTGCTGGAACTCCTACACCAAATGGTCTGAGGTCTAATTGGAACTTCTTATAGGGGAGATCCCCTAACATGTTGGTGAGTCCAGCACCATCAACATTTTGGCACTAGGAGGGCCAGATGACAAGTTGAGTCCTCACATTTGCTTTGAATCTCTACATATCTCTCCTAACTACCAAGTTACTCTTTCGAAGTGTATGCCTTATGGAAATGATTTCATTATCTTGGAAAAGCTCTCAGATAACTTGTCTCATAAAACATATGATGGTGGAAGCCACGTAGCCTTGGTTAGGCACGCGGTCGGCGTTGTAGGTTCATGCGAAAGGCATGGAATCTTTGAAGAATACATGACATGCGTGATGTTCATCTACACACTTTGAGGGCACCCAATGCACTTTTGTGCCATGCTGCCCAAAAAATCTATTCATTCTCTTGCCCATCTGGTCACAAAGATAGGTCGTGCTTTCAATCACTTTGACCATAAAGCACTCAACAAGGAAATTATGAAATTACGAAAAGCACCCGATTAATCCGTTGATTAGTTTTATACACGCTTTTGTAATCTTGCATATTGATTCCCTGAAGATGCTATTGATTGGGAATTTCTTGATGGAAGATTTGAGTATCTTCTTCACATATCAAAACTCTGTTCACCACACTTTGGTGATGGAGCTGCGTAATCACAAGCAGGCACAGTTGCTATCACAAGTGATTGTCCCAACATGCACACACATCTGTTGAACTGTCACATCCTCCCACCCCACCTGCTCTTGATATCTGCGCAAATTTGGCTTGCAAGATTGTTGGTTGTCACATGGATTCGTTCCCTCGATCTACGTCCTCGCATTCTGTTGATCCTCTGAATTGTACTTTCTTGTGTTCTCCCATTTTGGACTCCTCACTTACTATGAACAAGGATCAAGTTGTCGACGGAGTTGGTGTTATGCAACTAACCTACACCATCATTCATGATGAGTGTGTGCATGAATATAAAGAAGAACCCACAGTGAAGGATGACTCCCTTCCATTCGCGACTCATCTGATTTATCCTGACATCCCTTGTGATTCTGCCACTACTGATTTCTCCTATGAAAACCCATTTCCAGATGTTTCTACTTTTGATCATTCATAGGACACATCGGATGGCAGTCTATCATTACAGTGTGGAGAGGACACATATTCCTTGGAAAATCCATCCAATCTATCATCTATATTTCCTGAAAACATAGAGGGAGGACATATTTGCTTCGCATCTACCCCTCTTCCCGAATCATCAAATCATGAGGATGCCGACAAACATCTTGAATTTTCTGATCTTGGTTGTCGTTATCTCTCTACTTCCTCATCCGATCACGATGTTGATTCAACTATTGTTAATATGTCCGAGACACTGGTCTACAATGATCTATCTATCAACGAAGTTGAAACCCCGCAGGTTTTCAAGGAACTTCAACCTGAGCTGATGGTTATGTCAGGCCCTCACTATCTTGAGGTTGGTTTCACTTCTGGTCAGGAAACTATTGAAACACTCAAGGCTCCTCATCACTCTTTTCTTTGCATTGAATATCAACCAAACACCCAAATTTCACTTCCTCCACTCAAACTACATGACCCCATCGCTCATGCATTGGAGGAATCTTACACAGCAAGCACACATGCACAACATAAGTGGTCTACCTCTCTCACATTTGATTGCATGTCACAGTCAAGAGAATGCATACACCCAACATCTGCAAATAGTGTAGCACAACACCATGGCAGCTCCACAGAATGCATGTCATGTGCTTTCACTCATTTTCGTTCTGTGGATGCTTTTAAAATCGGAGTGTGTTTGTCTCCACTGTTACATCTCTCTTGTTTGTTGGTTCGCACAGTTGTCTTTTTCATGAACCGTGCCTTTGCCAACATAGGTCAACCAATGCGCCGTGGCTGCATTGGAAGTATCACTTCACGTGAGATGGCCCATGCACCATTAGCTTAGGAGTAGGAGTAGTGTTTTCTTTCAATCTGTTTGCTTGCATGCTTTTTTGCTTACTTGCTTTGTTGGTTTGTTTGTCTAATTGCTTGTTTTCTTACTCGCTTTGCTTTCACTTCTGCTTCTTCTTTTGCTTTTCTTTGTTGTTCGTTTGCTTGTTTTGTTTGTAGGTTACTTTTGCATGAAACCATGTGTGACTCTTAAAACAAGATGGGTAAAGTACAATAGGACTTGTACAATTATAAACATTTGGTTATCTGTTGTACGCTCTCTTATGTAAGAACTTATTGTCTTCATTCCATGATACATCAATGGAAAATACGTATTGTTCAAAGTAAACCTTGGTGAAAACACAATGCTTGCATGCTAACTAGTATCACCTACTCTAGTTGGTTGTTTTTAGGTTAACCCTTGTCAGCCCAGTCAAGTAGAGTAAGGTGAGGGGGAAAACCTTAACAGGCACATCAGAGGTATAATAAACTACTTCTCTGCAAGAACAACCTCTTCTTCTCTCAATAAATCGAGATCCCTCTTCCACCTCTAAAATGAATAAGTGTTATGCACAGTTACAGAGATGAAAAATGAAAAAATGAAAAAGTGAAAAAAGTTTGGAAAAATTGAAAATGAAGAAGGCAAAAGAAGAGAAAGGCTTCCTGCGCAGAGAGATGATGCAAGTAACTCTGCCGAGGTATTGACCAGGCTTGCTGGTAGCAGAGCCATGCTTGTGTTCCTATTGTACTCTGCTGGGGTACTGTCCAGGCCTATTGGTAGTGGAGCAACACTAGAGATGAAACTAAGACTCTGACAACTATACTACTTGTGCACCAATATACCCCTCAACCCCAATTGAAACAATTGTGTTTCCTTGGCTTGGAATGTGTGTCAATCAACCAAGAGCTCAGCAGATGCTACATCTTACAATTAAGCTAGTGTGGAAACCAAGAGGAGCTGAGAACTTAACAATACTTCCAAAGGTGTTAGACTTGCTTTTCATGAACAAAGTCCATTCAGAGAGCTAGAGTGCTACCAGTGTGTCGCCAAGTGTTGTAGCAGCTACAACCACCCTCCCAAATTTTTCCTTAGCTTCGTTTTGGAGCCTCCCTACCAACCTTCATAGTAGCATGTCTTGCTTAGTCAAGTACACAAGCTCTAGTGATTTTCTTGTAGAAAGACAACCTGTTGATCAAACATTGATGCATTACCCTCACAAGTTGTTCCTCCAGACTTGGTCCAACTGTAGGCTAAGCATCTCCCTCAAGAAATTGCACAATTTTGGAGGGAAACTAGCCTTCCCTCCAGAAATTGTGCAATTTTATCTGGCAACCTGTTGAGCTCCAGAATTGCGCAATTCTGCAAGTCAGGATTCATCCATAAAATTGCGCGATTCCTCTTAGCAGGGCTACTCAACCTAGGAATTGTGCAGTATTGGGTAGTACTCAGCTACTCTGCCCAGAAATTGTGAAAATATCCTCGGAAGTTAGCCCAGCTCCCTTCCAGAAATGCGCATTTTCTCCTGGCAGTTGAGCATCCTCTTGCATGTGAAGTTGAGTTGACCAGTTCCCTTCAGGACCGAGCAAAACCAATTTTCATGCATGGGCTGCCTCTCCCAAGGCAGAATGCAAAGGCATCCCTTATTTCAGGGATCTATTTTTAACAGTTTGAGGTTACATGCAAGGATAATTTCAGAAACCTCCCACCAAGTGTCTCTTTCGCTAGATTTGTGGCATGCACGTCGCAACCTCGATTTTATCAAAATCATGAACTGGATGCTATAGAGCTCATTCCTAACATCAACCTTGTAGCTTTGACATCCCACATTGCATCTAGGAGTTGTTAGCACATTCAGCTTATTTGTTTTTGGGGTAAGCCCGCTTCCTATGTCTTATGTTGCATTTCTGGACGTGCTTTTTTTTGTTTTTCTTCGTATGAATGTTGTCTGCTTGATTTCAGTGAGCACTTTCTGTTGTTTTGATACATACTAGATTGTACTAACACCATTTGAGTTTGCATTAACATCTCACTGTTGTCGCATTCGTGAAACTAATTTTCATGAACAGTTGTCGATCCGGTGACTCACCTCACCCACATGCATGTTGTTCCATTTTCTGAATCTTTCATTCATTGTTTTCATGCACGATCATTCACTTACGTTGTTGGGTCCCCATAATACTAGTGATTACCCAATTACTATTGTAGTTGTACCCCTTATTAATATTGTTGTGCCCATATTGTTACTATTGTGCTCCATAGAAGCCCACTATTGTTATTATTGTGCCCTTACATTACTATTGTTATGTAGGCTCTGATTATGTTATGACCCGTTAGACTCCTATATATAGAAAGGAGGTCTTTTCATTTGTATCATCCAAGAATTGTTCATTTATGTAATGTAAAGGAGGTTGCCCCCTCGAAGAGGCTGAATTCTAAGGCGTTGATCTATCTTTTCTATCTTTTCTTGAGCTGGTTTCATAACATTTGGTATCCGAGCTTTGGATTCTAGGGTTTCATTGCTCCAAACAGGTCATCGTGGCATTTTCGGTATAACGTTTTTTCGGTGACGTTTCAGAAGTTGAAAAAAAAAACCCATTTGAGAATACATCGTGTTAAATCTCTTATCCGAATTTCAGAGCATTTTGCACTATAATTGCGGAGATATGATCTGAGGAAGTTCGTCTTTTTGCAGACTCCTGAATTACATTCCAACTAGGTGACCTGGGGAAAATCTTCATAACTTTTTCTCTGAGAATTGGATTGAAATTTTGTAAAACGGTGTAGAAAGAGGACGGATTTTAGTTTCTTCTATATATTTTTCAGAGCCAAAGGTTGAAACAGTGACTTGTGGAACGTCGTACAAGTTTGCTCTACTGAATTAGTCTATAATCAGGTCATTGTGGGAAATTTGGCATAACTCTTCATTGGAGAATCCAATTGGGGTAAGACTGGTGGCATTGGAAAGGGGACACAGAGGGCTACCGCAGGGCGCAATTTCAGAACTGGATGATCCGAAATTACAGAGATACATCAGAGGCAATATCGAGCTCCTACAAAGTGAAAAAAGGGGTGTATATTTTTTAAATGTTTGCTTAAGCTTGGTTTGAAAATTTATTTTGAAGGAATTCAAAGGCCATAGTGAAGCATTATTATC
>APFE031142687.1:5219-85234 GCA_000404065.3 Pinus taeda | reverse complement strand
CATAGCATTCTTTATGCATTCCACTATTGGTTGTTTATCGTATGCTCTTCTTTCAAACGTATATATGTATCGATGATATGAACAGTGAATGTAGTAATCTGTATGCATCGCTTCATTGTGACTATTCATGTGAGGAAATCTTTGAATGATTGAACATCCTTTATTTATTTCGCAGAGTCATCTATATGCCTGATAAATAGATAAATATTATTTAATGCTACATTCTGAATGAATAAGTTGTTCCCGGGATTAGTATTAGTTTCCCTACTTTTGTCAATAGAATAAGTCATTCGCCTATCATTCAAGCAATTTATTCATCACCCATCCATCCCTTTTATTTCATTATCGGGAAACTAGTCCCGTTATCTCCAGTTGGAGCCACCATTCCAAACGGAAAAGGAGCTGTACCAAGGTCCGGACCGGGTGGTTATCCCCGATGTTGTGGCAACGATTTCCGAGGCCTCAACAGTTACTTTGTAATTTATAGATTGTTTTCCTCTGTACAATTATTATACCTATCAACATTTAACTATAGAATATCATTCTACATGCTTTCTATTCTCATTAGATAATTAAGTACAGATTGGATATATAAATTGTATAATTCCTTCTTCATTCTTCTATCAATATCTTTAAAAGATTGTATGGTGTTACTGTTTAAAATTAACATTTTGGTTAGTATTTAAAATAATCAGACTTATTTACTTAAACATAGGTTTTTATCCTTAAACCAACCATACTTAAAGTGCATCCTTCATATAGATGCTTTGACACAGTTCTCTAGCCAAGAAAATTCAACAAAGGAAAACAGGAACCAACATTTTGAGTTTTACAGGGTGGAGACGGTGAATCTCTCAATTCCTTGGGCATTGATTATTTGCAACTCAACTGAAGGGTGGATATTGTGAGTCTCTCAATTCCCTCTGCATTGTTTAATATAGCTCAGTTAAAGGGTAGATATGGTGAGTCTCTTAGTTCCTTATGCACTTATTTGTTGCAACTCAGTTGGATGGAGGAGATGGGAAGCCTCTGGGGTCCTTGGAGAAACTGCACGCTGTGGTTATCCCTTGAGTAGAATACCCCTCAGACTCTAGAATTTGGATCAAGGGTGATAGTTGCAAGTGAGACTTGGTTGCAGCCATCTATGGTTAGGTGGAGAGTCATAGTCCCAGACTTAGTTTCCAAAATTTCTATAACATAAGTATTCATATGTAATTTTCATGATAATGAATGTACGTCACATTTGGTATCACTAATAAACGAGACATGGTTGTGTTAATGGTGTTTTATAGGATTGGCTAACATGTTGTGTGCTTGTGTAAGGTACTGGAATAGTGTGTAACTATGTTGTGATATGTTTAATATGAAATCATTTTCCTGTAGTAGCATCGTGAATATTTAATCATAATCCCTTACTAATGTTATTTGTGCTTATGTTATGGGATGTGAGGACTGCCTCCTCTTTATCTTTGTTGATGCATTATTTGGTATGAAGGCTTCTTTCAAACATTGGAATGCATACCCTGGTGTTGGGTATATGAATTAATTCCATTAAGGTCTTAAACTAAAAACCATACATTGTGCGGTGTGGAGCACAACCATGTCATCCAGTCGATATGGTTTTATACCTTGTGTTCCCTGTAATGTTGCACCTCTAATATGAATGCATTGAGAATCAAATCCTGCAAGGCCAAGAGTCCTATTCTGCATGTTTTCTTGGTGTTGGAACATCACGGTGATCCTTGCTTGCATGAATAAGTATAGCATTGGTGCTCAACTTGTTTGGTGCCTTTCCTGAGGGTGATTATTTGTGTGTCCTTGCTAATATCCAAGTTGTCCGAAAAACTTTAGCAAGTTTCACATCTTTGTTCTTCATGTTGGTAATGCTTGTATAGGTGTATATAGCCACCTGCAAGGCTGCAGTATCCCTTGGGCTACACCTTGGGGCATGGAAGGAGGTTTGAATTCCCATCCAGAGTCATTAAGTCAGTGAAAAAGGGTATCTAACTACCATCAATGTAACTCATGCCTGGGATTCCCATCTATAACAATGGGATGGTTGTAGGCATATAGTATTGATAACCATGTGATGACATGTGTGGCTTAGGCTTATAGTCAAACTTGAAAATGGATCCTCCTCCTTTTTCGTGGAATACCAATCTTCCTACTTCCCTTCTTAGCACCATATGATCCTAGTTGTTTCTAACAACTTACGTGTTGGGTGTGTGTTATATTCTTTCCATGACTAGCCCCAAATGAAAATTCGAGGGGTTAGAGGGGGAGCAGTAGCTCCACTGCACGAGGTTTGAGGCAATGCCCAAAAAAAAAATGGACCCTATATTAGGTGGGTGGAACTACCTATGGTTTTATGCATGGATTTCACACATGGTTTTGTGCATGATGGTTTTTTGCCCATGGTATTTTGTAGATACAGTCAAGGGAACTATGGTTATGTTCTAATCCAAGGTTAGTGGATTGGGGTTTATGGATGCTTTAGCATGTATATATATGTATTGAAACATTGAAAGGAATATAATGAAAAATCAATCTGGTAGTCTTGGTTTTGGGATCTAGGGGAAAATATTTGTGTATATATGTTTTATGTTTTATGCTCTCACCATTGTTTATTTTCTATTTTAAGAATTTGTTAGCAGGTAATTTTTGTACAGGGGTTAACACCTACATTTGGTACCAGAGTTGTTTAGGCTTCAAGAGGATGCCTTTGCTACTAATTTTTTTTTCTTGGGCCTATGGTAGACCCTATTTAATGGGAGATCTATGGGATTGATTCTTGCGGTGAAAGAATATGGTGAGCATTAGAAAGTTAAAGATCAAGAAATTTAATGGTTAGAGTTACGAGTTGTGGGAACTCAAGATGCAATATTTGCTAGTGGATAAATATCAGTGGATCATGGTATATCTGGGTACTAAACCAATGACAATGTTCAATGAATACTAGAAGAAGTTGGATCGGAAGGCAAATAGCACAATATGGTTGTGTATCTCAAATTCATTATTATTGAATGTAGTAGGGGAGGCTTCGGTGAAGGCTTTGTGGGACAAGTTAGGGACTTTGTACCCATCTAAGTGTTTGGTGAATAAAACATTCCTATGAAAAAATTTGTATAACCTGAGGATGAAGGATGGAGACTCGGTAATAGAGCATCTAAATGCCTTTAATATTGATCTGAATTTGATCCATAAAATAATTTTCAAAGAGAACCATGACGGTATCAGGTCGGGAAAAACTTCTAAAAATTCCAAAACAACGATCAAAAACACCCTGAACCAATGGCAATGGCAGCCAGCATGGAACAACGAGGACCTCGGTCAAAGCACGCTAACCGAGGCCCATGGAGACTATGCGGGAGGCCGAATTAGCCCCTGGGAGCCCCAGATCGGGAAATAGAGGTGAATTTTGATATGCGATTAGCGATTAATGGGAAAAAAAGGCCGAAATGGAGAAGCCCTGAGCACTCAGACGCGTGGGGAGCTGAAGAACCGTGGGTGGAAAGCGAATCCAGAAGTTGGGAATCCAAAAGTTGGGGGACCATCCCAACCCACTGCAAGCAAGAGCAAGGAGAAAAGAAAGAAGAAGTGGAAAGCAAGGAAGGCTAACATTGCATAGAAAGGCAAAGCTTCATGCACTCACTGTAAAAAGGATGGGCATGATGATGAGCACTATTGGATTCTGCATCCAGAGCTGAGACCTAAGAAGTCTGAGGGAAAGAAGAAGAAGATTGTTGCAGCTATTCAGAAAGATTTGGGGTCAGAATCAGGAGATGAAACAATCATTATAGCCACAGGTATAAAAGGTAAGAATTCTGAAGCATCTACTAGTAATTCTGCTCAATCTATTATTGATGAAGAGCATGAGAGAAAAAGACATAAGCTTTTCCATATTCGAGTTATTTCCAGAAATCAAAAGATTCATAATTTGTTTGATAGTGGCTCACAAGTAAATTTGATTTCTTAAGCAATTGTAAAGAAATTAGGATTAGCAACTACACCTCAAAAGAAACCATACCCATTAGGATGGTTGAATGATAAAACACAACTACAAGTGACTAGACAGTGCAAACTCAAGTTTTCTTTTGGGTCAGCATTTGTAGATGATGTTGAGTTAGACATAATTCCTTTGGATATATGTGGAATTGTTTAAGGAAGTCCTTACTTGTATGATAGAAAGGCTATAGAGCTGAGAAAAATTATCTACTTGTTAAATATGGAATCGAATACTTTGTAAGAGCTCATAACCTCAAGAATAATTATACTCTCATAAACTCAAGGCAAATGAAAAGAATGATAAATTCATGCAAACAATTCTTACTAATGGTTGTAAAGGAAAAGAAACCTGATAAAACCAATGTATTTGAGGGTTGTAATGCTGAACAGCAAGTTGATATAGAAAAGATTGTTTCAGAGTATGATGTTCTGTTTCAAGAACCTAAAGGTCTGCCACTCAAATAGGAAATAGTACATGATATTATTTTGCAGCAAGATGTTCCATTGCCTAACATTGGAATGTACAGGTTGTCTGCTTTAGAGAATGCTGAAATCAAGAAGCAGGTGCAGGAGTTGCTCGAGAAGGGGTTCATTAGGCCTAGCACATCACTATGTGGGTCACCAATCGTTTTGGTGAGAAAGAAAGATGGTTTGTGGAGAATGTGCATTGACTATCGAGCACTGAGTAAGATAACAATAAAAAATTGTTATCCCCTTCCTCGCATAGATGATCTTTTAGATCAATTAAAGGAAGTTGTTTATTTCACTAAGCTAGATTAGCACAATGGATACCATCAGGTTAGAGTTGCAAAGCAAGATGCATGGAACACTACTTTTAAAACAAAGGAGGGATCATATGAGTGGCTGGGTATGCCTTTTGGCTTGACCAATGCCCCTGCTACTTTCATGAGATTAATGAATGATATACTCAGACATTTTCTTGATGATTTCGTTATTGTGTATCTGGATGACATTCTGATTTTTAGTAAAATGTGGGAAGAACACTTGAAGCATGTTAAGTAGACATTAGATGTTTTCAAAAGACAAAAAATTTATGTTAAACTCTCAAAATGTGAATTTGGCAAAATATCTCTAAATTATTTGGGTCATATAGTAGGGGGTGGTGAATTGAAAATAGATCCCTCTAAAGTGGCAGTCATTGTAAACTGGCCTAAACCCAAATCTGCTACAAAAGTGAGAAGCTTCTTAAGAGAAACACAATATTGGAGGAAGTTCATTTCTAACTTTTCCTCAATTGCAGCTCCCTTACATGCTTTGACAGGATTGAACAAGGTGTTTCAATGGGGAGGCAAACATCAAAAAGCCTTCAACACCTTGAAAGAAAATATTAGTACAACCCCTGTACTAGCACTGCCTGATCTACAAAGACCATTTGAGATCCAAACAGATGCTAGTGACTATGCCATGGGAGCAGTGTTGACACAGCACGGTAAACCCGTATGTTATCATTCTAAGACTTTTAATCCTGTAGTAGTTAACTATCCTACATATGATAAATAATTGTATGCATTAGTTTAGAGTGTGAAAAAGTGGAAACATTACTTAATGGGTAAAGAGACAGTAATACATACTGATCATCAACCAATTCAATATCTACACTCCCAAACTAAGTTGCAGCAATCAACACATTACAGGGGGATGGTTTTTCTACAACAGTTTACATAACAAAGTTGCAGACATGTTGTCTAGACCTATTATAAATACATATACTATACTTAAGCATAATTCTATACTACATGAAAGCTACATTGAACAATATGCTCAAGATATAGACTTTAAAGATGTATATGCAACTTTGAGTCGAGGCAAGAGAGTAGAAGAATTGGATTATCATGTAAAGGGTCGACTCTTATATCACTGTGGGAAACTCTGCATTCCACAAACTGAGAGAGTAAAGATAATTAGAGAAGCACAGACTTCTCTGATATCAAGTCACTTTGGGGTAAGTAAAATAGTTGCACAACTGCAAAGATTTTGTTATTGGCCAGAAATGAATGAGACAATTTCTAGATATGTAAGAGGGTGTACTATGTGTGCTAAGAGAAAGCCCAGCAATAGAAAACTAGGATTGTACACTCCCCTACTAGTTCCTTCTCATCCTTAGGAAATTGTTTCCATGGATTTTGTTGGGGGACTGCCTAAATCTAGGAGAGGTCATGATTATCTGTATGTGGTTGTGGATAGGTTCAGCAAAATGTGTATTTTGATACCTTGTAATAAACAGATTACAGCTGAACAAACTGCAAAACTATTCTTTGAACTTGTATGGGTTCATTTTGGATTACCCACTTCTATTGTATATGATTAAGACACCCGATTTGTGGGGAAGTTTTGGTCAAAACTGTGGGATCTGATGGACATCCAACTGAAGAAAAGAACAACTTTTCATCTAGAAACCGATGGCCAAACATAAGTAGTTAACAAGACAGTGATCCAGTTACTCAGAGGATATTGCAGTAAACATCCTAAGCTTTGGGATGAACACTTATGTTATGTGCAACATGCTTACAATAGAGAAAATCACTCTTCTACATAGAGATATCCTTTTGAAACCTGTTTTGATTTCATACCAAGGTCTCCTTTGGATTTTGTCTTTGGTAAAGATACCACAGTTGATGGACATAGTGATATGGACAAGGCAACTAGGTTCATTGAGCAGATCCAGGAGATCCACCAGGAAGTACAAGAACAACTAGAAAAGAGCCAAGCCAAATACAAGGCAAGGCATGGCAAGTATTGGATGGAGCATAGTTTTCAAGTTGGAGACTAGGTCTGGCTGTATATCAGCAAAGACAGGATGCAAGGTGAAGGTAAAAAGCTAAAGCCTATCAGGTATAGACCTTTTAGGATACTTGAGAAGATTGGTGAAAATTCTTTTCGCCTTGATCTACCAACTTACATGCACATCTACTCAATCGTAAATGCAGATTGCTTGAGATTGTTTGAACCTTCAGTGATTGAGGATCCTAAAGAGCAAAGTCAATTACCTTCTATTGATGACCTGCTACCTGAATATCTTAATGAATTGCAGGAAGACACAGTCTTGGGCAGGAAGGTGAGGACAACACGTAGAGGATATGTTGAGTACCTCAGAATTGGAACCAAAGGTTCGAAGCTGAGCAGTGAAAAGTGGATTGAGATTGGGCAAGTGAGACAGCAGTACCCTCACTTAGTCGATTCTTGAAAGAAAACAAACTTTTGGTGGTCCAAAATATTTTTCAGTGGGAAGGTGGTGATCTGAATTAGATCCATAAAGAATGATTAAACAAAGCCATGGTTGTACCAGGTTGGGACAGACTTCAAAGTATTTACAACAGAAATCAAAAACACCTCTAAACCAGTGGCAATGACATCCAGCATGGAACGACGAGGACCTCGATCAAAGCGCACTGACCGAGGCCCATGGAGACTGCGCGGGAGGTGAATTTAGCCCCTGGGAGGCCCAAATCAGGAAAAAGAGGAGGTTTTTGATGCACTGGGAAAAAAATCCCAAATTGGAAAAGCCCCGAGTGCTCGGTCGCATGAGAGCCAGGAAAACCATGGAATAAAGGCTAAAGCGCTAAAGGCGGGACCCGCTCCAAAAACCGGCGGTATTAATCGAGGGCGTCCATGGGCAGTAAGTTGTTTCGAAGGAAAAGGATCGATTCCACTCAGTGCCTGACATGTGGCAAGCAGAGGAGAGAGAAAAATGCCACTCATCGCACATTAACGATTGAGCTAGTCAACCACGCGGGACGAGCGAATGGTGTCAGATCTGGAGGCCCCAGATCTAACGGCTGAGATCACACCCAATGGGAAAGCGAAATCGACGGGGGATTAAGCTGCAATTTGTAAAGATTTGACGTCTAATTTGACTGCCAAGGTGGAAAAAGACTTATTCCACAACGTAACAGAAAAACCGAACCGACGAAGCGAATTAGCACAGCTGCAGGAGGACATGTGGCCACTCCCTGTGAGCCTGATGATGACGCCGAACAAGGAACTCCAAGCGAGGCTGTAGCAGATGATCTGACGGGAAGTGGAAGAGGAATCAAAGAGCCATGGGTACAAATGGCCTTAAAGCCATGCACAGGAAAAGCAGAAAGACAACCCGCCAGAACCCCGAGAGGAGGATGGAACATAGAAAGGAAGAACAGAGAGAAGAAAGATAGTGAAGCAATAGCAGAACGGAAGACAGAGGGCTGAACTGACCAAAGGTAGCATCGAGCACCAGAGAGCTTGAGGGATTCAAGCCATCCCAGAGAGGATCTGTCCGGACTAAGCATCACATTGGGCTTTCTCCATTATAGACCAGAAGGTCATAGAGCTGGTAAGGAAAAGATTATGTGTACTCTAGTGGCTTGGGGAATCCAAGGACCACCCTGCCAAGCAAATTCCATTTCAGGAGACTCACATTGAGCTCCTTCATTGTAATTCTCTGCTTCAAGACACAATAAAAGAAGGCCACCACTGAAATCTGGACCGAAGATGTAGCCCTGGAAGGATAGGGTGAACTCCTTATTAAATTTTTGTGTTCTTGTATTTGCTTACTATGTTTCTCTGTTGTTTTCCATTTCAAGTGTCTGTGTATTTGTGATCTGATCGATCCGTTACTTAAATAACATAGACACACACACCAACATATGAGTCTATAATACCTTCACTTAATAAATCTTAACTGAGGTCACTCATAGGGTGATTATCATATCATTTCAATTGTTGCATTATCATCTATTAGATCATAGACACATTATCCACTCATATACAAGTAAAAAGATACTGAGATCCATACATAGTTGTTGTCATAAAATGTACATATAACCATCATAAGAGGAACAGAAATACCATAAACATTTCAGTTATAAAAATCCACACATACATCAATACATTTACACATGAAAATCAAGGGAATGGATTTCTCATTAATGGGTGCAATGAACCAACCTGAGATGGGACTACCACGTTCCACCCGACCATAGATTGGTTGAGCAAGGTCTCTCTTCAGCCAATCACCCCTGTGCCATATTCAAATCATGAATATGTGACTCATAGAACACCAATCAACATGGATGCCACCAGAGTTCTCCACTTACGTCGTGAGGACTTTGAATTCCTCCTAGTCTCTTAGGATTTACGTGCATCCACAGTCTAATATAGGGATCACTATGCTCTACACCGAGACATACTCTCCAGGATTTACCATGCATCCCATCTCGGGACCACTAGACCCAATAGAGAGAAAATCCACCTCTTGGATTTACAGTATATCTCGCCATTCATTGGCAAGGATTCCTAGTCCCACCGAGGCATATAATCTAGCTTGACCACAACCCACAATCCAGTTCAGGGGCTACTATGCCAGTGGCTTCATGATCCTCAGTCTGGTTCAAGGACCACTCAAACCATGTGTTTTTCAATTTGGAGATCCACCCCACTCAGCTTCGAATCCAATCCGCCCATCCCACATAAACCAGATGAGAGAACCCATCTCATCAAAGCTATCAAGAAATGGAAAGGCTAGGCTGAAAATATGGTCACACCTGGAAAAACCCATTTGAAGGTAGAAACAGCCCACATGCAATCCTATGCATGCCAAATCTAGAAAGGAAAATACACATGCAAGTTATACCTACAATGAAGCATGTTATAGCTACTTGATCCTAACTTTCCCTACTTGATATTTGCCTCCTCTTGCCTTCTTTACCTTTCTTGCTCCAATGGAAAAGTTCTCCAAGAAAATCTAAGTGTCAAGAGTATGAGAGAGAGAGAGAGAGAGAGAGAGAATAATGAGAGAGCTCCTAAACAAAACTGAAAAAAGGTTACCAACTGATCCTCAGAAGCCTTTTTATGAATGAGGCCTCTATATTCTTCATTTTCCTCCTCACATGCAGCCTGTGACCTTTCACCTCCCTTTTCTCCTAATTTCCACTAATAAATAATTGTGCCAAAAATGTCATTTTTCCTTTCCATATCCTTAGCCATTTTCTTTTCCAATTTCCTTAGCCATAAACAACCAAATGAACACCCCCTAGGATGTCTTGCCCAACATTTAGCTTGGAATAAGTGTCCCATCAACCGTGGTTATTGATTTTAACTTTTAGTACATGGAATTTTCACCAAGGTTGTTACAAATAGTGCTAATGAGGAACAAACATTCATCAAGAAAGGAACCATTAACCACTATTTTTTTAGAAGCAAAATGAATTTTAGATAACGTTTCTACGAAGACCAAGGATTTCTTCGATTTGGTAGCTGCAAATTCCATATCAAATTCATCTAGGATAACCATCCATTTGGGGTAATTTCCCCCGTGCTCTTGACGATTGAGAAAATGGTGCATGGGGTTGGAATCAGTGATGATTATAGTCTTATGAAAGAGAATGTAGTGTTTAATCCATTGTATAATGAAGACAACAGTGAGAGCCAACTTTTTAATGTATGGGTAGAGAACTTCCACCCCTACTAATGCTCTGCTAAGATAGTAAATGACATGTTCATGATAGTCATCATCCGCTTCGACAAGGAAAATTCCAAGAGTCACATCAGAGATGGTGAGATAAAAATGAAGTCTCGACTATAGTCAGGAGGTATTAATAGCAGGGTAGACATCAAGGCCTTTTT
Source organism: Pinus taeda (assembly GCA_000404065.3). Classification (NCBI taxonomy): domain Eukaryota; kingdom Viridiplantae; phylum Streptophyta; class Pinopsida; order Pinales; family Pinaceae; genus Pinus; species Pinus taeda. The sequence continues at coordinate 74,608 of APFE031142687.1, read as the reverse complement.
CAAGACATCAAAAGATCATTGTACTTGGTCAGCCCATATAAATGGTGTATCCTTTTTAAGAAGGAACATAAAGCCCTTGGTGATCTTAGCATAGTTGGCAATGATTTAATGCAGTAAGTTCACTTTACCTTGCAAACTATGAAGTTGACTAGCGGTCTATGGAGGAGGAAAATTGATAATAGCCTCAACCTTAAAGGAACAAACATGATCTCGTACTTGGACATGGTCAAGCTTAGAAATTGTCCATAGATGATGCAAAAGATGCATTTGTGAGGATTCAAATGAATATTGTAGTAGCATAAATGCATAAATATAACTCTTAGATGCGTAGGATTATTGAATCATCGAACAAAGTGAGCAACGAGGTCATCTAAATAGGATCCATAATTTTCTTGATATCATTAAAATCACATGACATAGCCCACTGGAACATGGAACCACCATTTTTAAGACCAAACGATAGTTTCCTATGTGTGATAGTACACCAAGGACAAATGAAAGTCATTTTGTGTTGATCTTCCTTTTTTATTTGTATTTGATTATAGCTAGAGAATCCATCCATGAAGGAAAAGATCTCAATTATGGCACATTCATCAATAATTCGATCAATGGATAGGGTCGAGTAGCTTTCTTGTAGACATGCCTTATTCAAATTCCTATCATCGACACAAACACAAATATAACCATGTTTCTTAGTGACAAGAATGATGTTATAAATCCATTTTGTCAAAGGTATCAGCTAGATAAACTTAAATTTGAGAAATTTTTTGACTTCCACCTTGATGGTAGAAACTTTTCGAGGGTGGGCTGGCCAAATATTTTTCCAAATAGGATTAACTCCTTCAGAATTTTTTATTTCATGTTCTACAATATGAGGATCGATGTTAGGCATTTCTTTGTAAGACCAAGAAAAAACATTGCAGAATTCTTTGGAAATAGTGGTATAAGTAGTGATCTCATCAGAAGTGAGATCCTCTACAATCATAATGTTTTCCATGGCCCCCATTTCTTGAAAATGTTAGTGGGAATAATGGGAGAGTTGTTCACAAAGTTCCCTTTAGAAAACACATCATGGGTGGTATCAGGATCTTGTGCCCAAGTAACATTTCGTGAAGAAAAATGGTTATATAATTCATCATTCAAGAGTTCCCCACTTGGGAGAAACGATGGCTGATGATGAGAGTCCTCCCAAGGTGGATTATGTATTGTCATGGCTTCCAAGATAGTTTCATCCGATGGAATTGTAGTATCGAGGAAATCATGGGAATCAAGAGCCTAGGTGGGTAAAGAGTAATCGTCAAGTTTGACATCATGGGAGGAAATCGACGTAGGGTCAGAAGTCACTTATTTAATATATTTTTAAGCCAACTTGGTGGGGCTCAGAGGAATCTAATCACCACATAGGTCAATTTGCTCAGGAGAAGTAATGATTCAAGGATCTGTGGAAAACTTGACACCATATTGTAGATACAAGACCATATTAATAAGTTGGTTGACTATGACAATTTAGGAGGAAGGAGAGGGAATGTGCCCATAAAGGAGGAATATTTGAACACTTTTGCACCAATACTCTCAAAAAGAGTGGTAGAATCGCCTCCAAAGTGGATCGAATAACTATCGTGAAATTAAAGATCGAGCTTACAAAAGTATAACAGGTCAACAATGACTAGTTTACCCTCATGGGGGAACATCACGATGTGGAATGCAAAAGACACAACAGTGATAATAGTGTAGAATCAACTTCACCCAAGGAGGAGGTTATAATCTAATGGTGCATTGATGACCTTGACATCAACATAGATTTTTTTCCTCCTAGCTCTATGGGTAAATCTAAAAACACCCCTTGATGTTACAATATGTGCCCATTAAAGGCCTTCAATGTTGATTGAGGTGCATATTATTGTACTAAAAAACAACTCCTCATCAACTCATAAGAGAAGCACATGTTTTGATTGGAATTAACCCTGATTATAGGCCTATTTTCCACAGTAATGCATCCTTAAATACCTTCATATAGCATGTTAATATGGGAAAATAACTAGTAACATGTTTTTCCCTAAGCATAAACACTCTTTGTCTCAATGAAGACCACATTATCGAAGTTTTATGAGCCCACGAGAAAAAATCATGAGTTAACTCACATAAGCTTTGTTGTTTACTCAAAATTGACTCTATAAAGATGGAAAATATCACCTCAAGCCCATTTATGGATGTTACCTATCCTAATAAAGGCTACTAAGTTGGGATAAAGAAATAAAGAAAAGGAAACATCTTCCATCCTCTTGGATATTTCCCAAATTGAATTGGTGAAGCAATTGGTAAAATCAAAGCCTCTCATTGCCTATATATTGGAGGCTAGGCTATTTAAATCAAGATTGAAATTCATGCATTGCTAAGCTACCAAGATATTGTTTGAGAGACAGATTGAAGAGTTAAGAGCTAGAGGAGGCTATGTTGCAACCATCTATGGTTGTATTCTTTACTCATTTAATAATATAGATCTACGAAGATTCCATCCATTTCATGATTTTATGCTTGGATTGTCATGTTTATATTGCTATGAATTGGATTTAGGTTTATTATGGTCGGATTCAATGTTATGATGTTGTCCATTTACTGGTATGTTATATTGATAGGGTTTATATATATTGTGAATATCACATGTGCTTGTCTTGTGTGCAGGTCTCGTTCTTGGAGCCGACTAAGGATTCTTTCTTTACTACATTGATTGCTATAGCATATCCTCATAAGAGGATAGACAAGTTGTTCTTCACCCTAAATTTTTTAATTTCAATCTTGCCTATCCATCATTGATTTCTCTTACCTTTATAGCCTTAGATTCCTTACTTTGTCTTCCTTAGGTTCTAAGAAAACCTGAGAAGGTTTCTTGTCTATTTGTCCGAGCATTCCTTTTATTTTATTCTTCTCACTCATTAATCTGAAAAATCCTTGAGTTTCCTTCTTTAGGCTTGTTAAACTCCCACAAGAAGAGCAAGATTTTTTTTCAGGGACTTTTTCTTGCTCGTAAAATAGAAAAACCCCAATTTACCCTTCTTGGACTCATAAAACTCCTATGAAGAAGATTTGAGCCATTATTTCTCTCCCTTTTAATTGGTCCTTAAACTGAAAATGATATTATGATTTTTCTTCAACTTAATCATTTCAAACTTTATGAAGAATATCAAGTTTACCTTTTCCCCTCGAACTCACAACAAATGAGGTGGACATCTATTGAACATGGTTTTATCACTTTATCTAGACTCACTGGTCTAACTACGGAAAAGGAATTGTGTCATGTATAATATTAACCCTTTATCACACCCGATCATCAAATATGACAAAGATAACCCCTTGGATTCTTCTTTAATCTCTTTTCAAACTCTCTAAATGTGGAAAGGCCACCAAGTTTACCCTTTCTGGACTTGTTAAACCTAAGTAGATTAGAAAAAAATGCAAGAAAGAACAGTTATTACTATCAATATCAACTGGATTTTTTATGGCAACAGTATACTATTGATCCCTTGAACATGGCACTTATCCAGCATATTCCTCCTTTTTTCAAATTTTCTTTGAAACCTATCATCCTATGAGTCTTTCATTGATACCTCTATGTCCCTGCATCCTTGTACCCTATTGTTGATGGTGCCCGAAATACGTCAATGTTGGCTTGACGGAGCCTGACCCAAGTTCAACTTTAGCTGCGCCAACCAACAAAACCCTAACTATTGGCACTTTCGGCAACAACCTGCATAGCACAGGCTATAGTCTCACCTGAAACAGTATTGGGGGATAATAGAACCAAGTTTCTGCATCCAGAGGCCTGTGTGATGGTTTCGTGAAGTTCTTTATGTGTTAGATCTGCCTTCATGCAGATCTAATCCTTCCGACAGATAACTACTACAACTCTATTTACATGACCTTCAGATCTTCGCGAAGGTACTTAATTCTACTTATCATGCATACATATTTCAGATTTACCAGTTTCACGCAGTAAATAAGCATTCATTCATGTAAAACAAATTACAGAGCGAAGATACATAAACTTTGCAGAAGTAAATAAAATAACACAACTACATTAATTTCAGCCCAAAACAGTCTTTATTAGGTGTAAACATTTGGATGCAAACTTTTTATCCCTGTGCACTCAGCTACAGGGGCCTGCACACACAACTTGTGGACTTACCAAGGTCTCTACACACTCAGCTATAGGAGCCTTCCCCTTTCACCTAAGTACAGGAAATCAGCCTTTCATGTCTTAACACCTTGCCCTTACAATGATTCTTCTCTAAAATTTACTCCTTAAGACTCAACTTTATACACCCTTTTTTTTACAATACCATGGTCCGCAGACCATGGGCGAGTCTCAAAATAGCTCTATTACCTACCCACTTAAGGAACTAAAGCCCTTTTGACTCTACTTAGCTTCACACATCTCTTTCCACATTTAGCGGAGACACTACTTTTTCTACAAAACGATATTGCAAAAATGACTCAAAACTCAACAAAATTAACCCCAAGGACCCCATCCCAATAGGCCCCCAACACAAATTGGATGACTCGCCCTCGAGTCACTCAGCTGGTGCCTCGATCTTGTTGCGGAGGTCACTAAACTCGACCTACAATGTGGCTATGTTAGCAAAACCCTGTACCGTGGCCTACTGCACTTCCTCTACCAACATTTTTGTAGTCAGACCCTTCATTGTAAGGGGTGTATCATCCTTTGAGTTTATTGGAGTGTCTTCAACTTTTCCTGGATGGACAGAGTAAGTTGACTTGCTTCCTTTGTCCATGGTTGTATAATGGCCTTTAAAATGACCTCTTTTCTCTATAGCTCTTCAATTTGGGATTGCAGCGGTTTTCCTTCCTACAATCGAGCAAGGCACTGGACTGGCACCAAAGTGTGCGTAGTCGCCCTGATTTCATCAAACTTTCATTGTCTCCCAAAAATTTGTGCCAATATTATGCAGGTTTGGATCCTCCTGCAGAGTCGTCCATGGTTCCATGGTCTACTCGAAGATAAGTGTGAATCATGTGACTATTGCATCCAAATTGGCCATGCTCTCCCTGATGGCTACTCTGCGCTACTCCTAGATTTCTGGTGGAGTGGTTGGCTGCAATTTTAATTCCAGCTCTGAGATATTCATTTGAAATTCAAATGTTACCCTGCTGACCTCATCCTTTAATTCTCTTACTGTGGCGGCCAACTTCCTAATCTTCACAACTGCTTCTGCATCCTCTGGAATGTGAAGTTTTGGCAATGTCTTGCATGCCAGTGCAATTACTGCCTCCAGGTTCTGGTTGTGCATGACCAATTCTTCCTTTTCTTTCAGTGCTTGAGCCTTTTGTGCGAAAATATGCTCATTGTTCATCTTAACGTCACTGATGACTGATAGTGTGTGCTTCTCCCTTATCCTAAACTCATTTGATACCCCTTGATGAAGCGCGTGGAGGCTCTGAATAGGCAACGCGACTAATTTGGCACCCACATACTTGATCTACCCGAGCTAGCTGTTTTCTTCATCTTCCTCTATGCACAGTGATCCTTCTGGTAATGGAATAACTCTAAGGTCCAGAGTCCTATCTGTGTCTAGTACCGATGTGCTGGCATGCTACAGGCTTACTTAAATCCCGCTCACTTGTCCCACACTTGCCTAAATTCAACCTGTTCGAATCTACAACTCACGTAGATCCTTCTGCACACTCCCCAGCATCTGCATGTACTGCTACTCAAACTATTTCCACAGCTTCGTCGTTGTGTCGCAGACCTTGTCTTCGATCTCATCCAAGTCCCCCTTAGTGAGGACCATTGGATCTGCATGTGCATGTTTGTCTGATTTCTGCTTCTTCCTGGAGCCTGAAGTGGTCTCCCTAGTTTGCTTCTACAATATAAAGGGAGTTCTCTATTCCTCGCCACCACCTCCTTCCTCCTTGGGTCCTTCCTTGTCCATAGTATGTTGAGAAGCAAACTCCTCAACATCCTGTGTAGCCTCCTTCACGGCACACTTCTTTTCAGTGACTGCCTTAGCAACAACTTCCTTATTTTCATGTTCTTGTTCTTCGGTTGTTGCCTACTCAGCCTCTTTATTTTTCTACGTTGCCTTCTCGTGAGTGGTAGCCTACGCCACTTCCTTTTTCTTCTACAATGTTTTGGCTTACGCAGAGGAACTTTCCCCAGCCATGCTTCTTCCTGTGCCAAGATCTGATGGATGTCTCCACTCAGCCGCCCATTCTCCAATGACTTCATGTACACCTGCATCTACTATAGCACCATTTACCACCCTTGGTAGATTTTATGATCTTTGATATGGCCTAGGGAACCCCTTCCCTACCAGTCTTGGTCCATTTTCTAAAAAAACAATGCTTTAAGTCCCATACCTAATTTTGCCTTATCTAAAGCACGTGTACACGTGGGTCAGTCTATACCCAACCCGCATATACGTGTTAAAACACTAAAAATATATATAATATCCCTTAATTCAGGAGGGGTTTATGGGTTTGACCTGATACCCACCTACTATAGCCTGTGGCCCAACTGTTTCCCAACTGAAGAAAAAAAAAACTAATTTGGAGAAGTATAAATAAACCTCCTTGGGAAGGCCTAAGGGAAAAGAAAATATTAGATATTGATATTATAGTTGATTACATCCTTGATCAAGTCTGAAGATATCCTTGTGCCTTCTGCACTCCCATGTCATAGGAAACTCATGTTTCCTTCTTGAGATTTTCATCATCCCTTCATGACATCCTTGTGTATACTTTTGGAGGAGGATTGTTGAGGCATGGGTAGGACAGATCTGGAGGATGGTTTCGCTTGGAGATGGTGGATGACTCAAGTTTTCGTTCTTCTGTATTTTCTTTAGCTTACATTAATAATGAGGTGTTGTCTTGTCCCTGATGATTATGGTCTTTATGCATTAATTTATGTCATGATTTTCTTATAGAATATCATGTTAATGCTTATTTTCTTACATCCTTTATTGATCTAACCTTGATATCATGAACATGCTTTCAATTATTTTTTATTATATTCTTTGCCTTGAGTGAATTGCAGGTCTTAAAGGGCAAGGAAGAAGCAGAGGGTTTGGACCCTATGGGAACGACCTCAAACATAGGACCTACAAGTAAGACCTTTTGTATCAAATTTAATTGTTTAAGTATTAGGACTACTTGTTTGTATGTCTCTTTATGCTATATGCCCTCCGCTCTGTTGGGGTTTCCAACCCAAGACCCTAGGGTGAATCTACCCGAAACAGAATTGGTGACTCCCTGGGGCAAGCATTCTTGTTTTCCCTAGATTGGGTTGTTTCTTCTTGATCAGGTCCTACTTGGTTGATTTCTTGCTTTTATAGTGTCTGTGACCTGTTTGCTTCCTCGGCATCAAGTCTGATCTTTTGGATCAGGCCTGAATTTTTTATTTTTCTTTATTGAGCTTTATATATGCATTTTTCAGAGGATACAGTAGCGTATATGTGCTATTTTCTTCAAAGAAACTCGTGTATATGCTAGTTTCCTTTCTTTCAGTAGCGTATACACACTACTTTTCCTTTTCATAGTCACGTATACCTTATTTTGAATAAATTTTTCAAAATCTTGGACTCAGATAAGATTATTGCCTGGTAGTTTTTGTTGTTTTCTCATCATTCACTGTCAGTACTTCCCTGCTTTCATGAAAGTTTTACTTTCTAATCTTCATCTTGTTGAAAAACCTAGTCAACCTAGGGTTTTTTTTATAGTAAAGTTTCAGTTTGGGCTTTGGTTTCAAGGCTTCTTGTAGAAGTTCTTGGTTGTGCTGACTTTGCGGAGAAAAAAAACTAGTTGTAGTTTTGTTTATAACCCAACTTTCTAATTTCTTTGCTTTTCTTTCCTTTTTTGGTTGACCTATTTTGCTTTTCATGGGTTTTGAGTGCCTATTTGGTGATCTTGAAAGTCATTCTTGACATTCTTTTGGTTTGTTGAAGTCCTTTATAGTGTTGTTTAGATCAATCTATGCAAGTTTGTAGTCCTTTGTAATTTCAAGTTTTATTGTATTAATGATGTGCATAACTTGTGAATATTGGGACTCTTTATGCTTGTTTTTGGTCTTAGAATTTTAGTAGTCTTTGTGTTCTCAAAAAATTATTTGGGTTCTTTAAAAAAGAAAAAGACGAAAACATCATTCTTGCCTTTCTTTTTCTTTTCAGTTTTTGTTTATGGTTTCTTCATTATTTTTGAGCAATTGTGAACTTTTTTCAATTGGTTTTGCTTGGTTTCGAGGGAAACTTTTCATTGAATTTGTACCCTCCTTGTAGTAAAGTTGGCCTATTGATTTTGTGAAGGAACACATTTTCTTATTGTATGAGCATCCATAGAATATTGCACCATCATTATAGTTTGCATCAAGTTACTTTGCACTGTAGGCATTTTAGTATTTTTGTTGGATTTTGAGTGTGCGGAGCGTGTTTTCTAAAAAAGAAAAAAAAAAACTTTTACAAGTTTATTCGTAGAACCTTATAGAAATCTCTTTTCATCGAAGAAAAATAATTGCATTTTCATATAGCTAAGTTTCCATTGATTTCTTTTGCATCAAAACACCACAAGTTGCACTCTCATTTTACCCGTGACCTAAAGAATAGCCTTTTAAAATCAAGCGATTAATTAAAAATAACTAGAACATTTTTTGATGTTTCATTAATTACATCAACAAGTCTAGCTCTTTAGGGCCTTGGAATAGGTGAGTGGAGAGTTAACTCTCCAAGGCCACTCAAACTATTAAACATAGATGTTGAATAATGAGTGAAATCCAGTGTCGTTAGAAAGACCGAGAAATCTCTGTTACTCGGAGTCAAGCACGATGGAGAGTGAAGACAAGGAAAGAGAGATACCACCTCTCCTACTGGTTGGATCCCGCCCTGAGACTGTTCCACCTGGATTTTGATACAAACTAGTGTCCATAGTTACTATTCCTAGGGACCACATAGGTGGATGTGGATGGGAATCCCGCGACACGTGAGGCAGACATTGCATCATGTTCATTAGTTCTTCCGGAGGGTACCCTTGTGAAGCTTGGGTACTTGAACTGGAAAGGGCTTTTGTCTGGGGGTTAGTGTAACTATTTCTATCACTTTCATTGGGAGGCTTGGGCCGTCATTATCCCAAACTATCTTCGAAAGGTCCTTGATTTCACTTTCTTGTATTTTGGTGTCCAGTACTCATCACCCAGAACATAAATACTTGGAAGTTTCTTGATTGACTATATCTTCTAGGGACTTTGTTAGAGAGTGATATTTTCTCCTAGTTGGCCATAGATTTATAAATTTTTTGACCCTTTAATTATTTCTCTTAAAATAATTAAAAGTGGTTGATCGACCAGTTCGTCGGTCTAGGAGGGTTCGTGGGCTTTCACCTACGAGTGATGAGCCTTCTTCCAGAAGGCGTATTCCAGAAGGTGTAGGAGAAATTCTGCCAGTGATTTCCAATCAATGGCAGCGAACGTAATGGGCATTGATCCTCCATTTCAAGTTATTGTTTCACATAATAGACCTAGTGTAAGTCGAGATTTAGAGAGGAACACTCCAATCCTTTCTAGAGTCCTCTTCCAATTGAGATACGTTATATAGGTTGAAGAAATCCTTGAGTCTCTTGTGAGTTCTTCTTCTCCTCTCCCTCTCGATTATACAGATGTTCTATTATATGTCAGGACCCCAACCCATAGGCCTTCAAGCCCTGGTCTATATCTGTCTTTTCCTTTTATGGCCATTGTTGGGAGCATGGATTCAACTATGAATGTTACTAGTGTACATACTCCTTTCTCAGTACAAGGAGGAGGTACAATTTCCATACCTCCAATCACTCCTAACACTGCAATCTTTAGCTCTGCCTCCATTCCATCTTCGAGTGGGGGCATCCAAGATTTTTCCTTCAACACTGGTTCTTTCCCCTTTTAAATGCCTACCAACGCAATTCCTTTGGCTCCCTTAACTTTTCTATCCGTTGCTTCCATGTCTATGACTTCCATGGCGAGTGGATCAGCTTATTTTTAGGGTTTCCCCTTTGGGCATGGTCATAAACCACATTCTAACCCACCTCTAGGATCAATAGTTTTTCCCTCCACAGGTCAAAGTTATAATCCTTTGCAAGAATGGACTAATACAACTATTAGCAGCTTGGGAGTCGAGAATCAGTTCTCTTTTGTTCAACAAGGGAACATGTTATACTCCTCCATGAGTTCATTTCAAAGTTTTTCTCCCTTTTCTAATGCATAGAACCCTTACCAAGGGCTCTCCGCTCCATTTAATACCTCACTAGGGGAGGAATTTCACTAGATATGGAAACTTTTCGGAAAGAGTTGGACAAACTATTAACTTTTCTGGGCCACAAGGTTTTCCTTATGGTTGAGGCACTTCTACTAATCACCTCAGGAAACTTGGTGCCTTCACAAATTCAATATATTATTTTTAGAACATTGGAAATTCTACCCAGAGTGGGTCAAATCCTCAAGGTCCTCCACGCTTACCTTTCCTGGCAACTTTAAACTTTCCATATCTATCAAATTTGACTAACAATCATATCCTATACAACTCGGTTTGGCCTCCGGTTCCAACCAAAATTCCATCAAACATACCCAAATTTGAAGCGAAGACTGGTGAAGATCCGGGCGACCATATAACCACTTTCCATTTATGGTGTTCGTTGAACTCCCTGACTAATGATTCAATTAATTTGAGACTATTTCAACACACCCTAACTAGGAATGTTGCTAAATGGTATATTGGACTTCTAGGGGGAACCTTCGCTTTGTTTGGTGACTTGGACACCATATTTTTAAACCATTTTCAGTTTCTCATGCATTATGATGTTGGAACTGAGCTCTTAGCTAATTTCCATCAAGACTAGGAAACCCGCATTTCTGATCATATCTAGGAATGGAGGAGAAGCAAGGGGCTCATTAAAGCCTATATTTCACAATAATTCCTTCTTGAATGGTTTCTCAAATCTTTGCAGCCTAAAAATTCTAAGGATGTATTGCTCTCTAGTGTATTCACCGAAGAATAGGCTATTTTTAGAGCCCATCAGCTAGAACTGATATATTCTCAATCTGGGATTTTGGAGAAAATTTTGTGTGATGCTCCTAGATCTAAGGTTGATCTAGCCAAGCTAAAGTTAGGTTCCCATTCCGACAGGCTAGTCAGATATATTGATAATAGCACCACTAACCTGCTAAACCAATTGCAGTAGTTGTCTTTACAAACTGCTTCTTCTATTCAGACATCACCATCAGTGCCCATGCCTTCTCAATATTTGTCTATCAACATCGTTCAAACTTCTGACCCCAAAGGAAATCAGCAATCTAATGGGAAGAAGAAATGACATTGTAACAAAAAGAATCAGAGTAGGAAGGGTAATGCAAATAAGCCTGGCAGTGATGCTAGGGAGGGTAAAAAAGAGCCCAAGAAAAAAGTGAAGTTTCCATGCAGGTTATGCAATGGTGACCATTTACTCATATTTGCCCAAATATTCAGGATGCTCAGTGCTTGTTGGTTCAGCAAGGGTCTTCTAGCTCCCATTTTGTGCTAACTAACCCTTTTCCTCAAGGGAAACAGTTGTTAACTAGCACGATCACTAGTACAGGTACCCCCACTAGGGGCAACCAGGAAGGGGAAAATCCATCAAATGTTTATATGATGAGTTCACATGTTGACCTTTCTACATGGTCATGTGATTATGGCGAACCAAAATCATCTAAAAGAAGAGTACTCCTGATGTTTCAGAGCCACTCCATATCGAGAGGCACGTAGTTGACTCTATACCTCAGATGCTGAAAGGCTCCGTAAAGCATTCGACAATCAACCCCAATGCCAAGGTAACTCAGAACTACTCCATTGTAGAATATCTAGCTCAGATTCCTTGTGCCATGTCAGCATTAGAGGTACTCTAGTCATGCCCAACACAAAAGAGTGCGTTACTCACAGCGATTGGACTGGTAGATCCAAAGAACTCTCTTATCCTTACATCCGACATGTCGAATATCAAGAAGAGACTCCCACATCATATGGATTTTCAAATCAAGTCTACATACTGAAAGACCAATATCTCTTGAATCATAGTTGATGAGGGAGATTCCACATGCGTAATGTCTATACCATGTTGCAAGGCTATTGGATCACCTTAGGTTGTTTCATCACCTACTCTCTTAACAACATTTGATGGTCATTCTCATACGCCGCATGGGATTATTCTAGCCTTTCCCGTCTATGTTGGGGGAAAGGTTGTAAATATTGAAGTAGAAATAGTTGATGCAAATTTGGATTATAATCTCCTTTTGGGAATAAATTGGATTTACAAGATGGGTGTTATTGTATCATCGTTATTTAGCATCCTCTATTTTCCTCATGAAGGGAGAATTGTAACAGTTAACCAAATGGATTATTCTCCAGTTGAATCGAATGCATCTTCTAAATCTATTGTTCCCTTAATGAAAAATCCTAAGTAGCCTATTGAGAGTCTAGGAGTTGGGATGTATTCTTCCTTAATGGATACCTTTGACTTTCCTACTCCTATTGCTCGAATTAATGCTATTTCATCTTCCAAGGCACCTTCTTGGAGAGAGTTCTTCAGATATCATTAGTTTTTGGATCCTTGGCCCTTACCCTCTTCTACCACCACATTAGATGGGGGGAAAGTGGGTGGAATGGAATTTCCTATGTTTGTAGCTGAAATTTCTTATCAATGTATAGTTAACACTGCAGACTTCGATCCTACTCCTTTTTCACTGGAGGAGCTGGATGGGGATGTCGCTCGAACCTGGACTATAGATTCAACTTCTGCTATGGATTGCCTAGATACTATTTTTCCATCCAAAGAAGCAATTCTAGAAGCAATGACCGGTATTGAGAGATCTTCAATGATTTGCATCATCGGTCATATTTCCCCCCTGATTTGAAAGTAGAATTAGGCTTGTCCAGTCCTTCATCTACTGGTGATGTTCATGCCATTTTAAATCCTTTGGCTCCAGCACATTTTTCGGCCGAAGGTGACATGTATGTCATTTCAAAAACTATTCCATTGAACATCTCTAGGAATCCCAACATTATCGATAATGTCTTCATTGGAGTTGATTTTTCCCCTAAAGAAATTCAAATTTATACTCATCTCTTTAAAGTGTTTCGAGATGTGTTTGCTTGGTATTATGAGGAAGTTCCTGGGAGAGATCCATCTATAATCTAGCATGAGATCAAGACATATGAAAATGCAAAACCTATTCGCAAAAAGCTTCAACCAATAAACCCTAGGAAAGTAGCAACTATCAAAGATGAGGCTAAAAAGTTTCTTAAGGCGGTTTTCATATACCCCATTCCTTTAACTGAGTGGGTCTCAAATCCAATCCTGGTTGACAAGAAGCAAGGAATGATCTGTGTGTGCATTGACTTTAGGGACTTGAATAAGGCTTGTCCTAAAGATAATTACCCCACACCATTTATTGATCAGATTATCGATGAGTGTGCAGGCAATGAGATTTTCTCATTTATGGATGGATTTTCCAATTATAATCAAATGACTATTCATTCGAAAGATCAACATAAGATAGATTTTATTTGCCCCTGGGGTACATTTTCATATAAGAATATGCCTTTTGGCCTTAAGAATGTTGGAGTTACCTTTCATTGGGCCATATCATATGTTTTCCATGATATCAAGGATATTATCGAAGCCTACTTGGATGATTTAGTTGCTTGTTCTCGAAAGAGAATTGATCATCCCAAGAATCTTCGATTAATTTTTGAACGATGTCGTTTCTACAAAATCTGGTTGAATCTAAATAAGTTTCTATTCACCATCACATCCTGTTGGTTGTTGGGATTCATTATTTCTACTGAAGGGATTCATGTAGAACCCTTCAAGGTTGAGGCAATACTTCAGTTGCCTCCCCTGTCCACTATTCGTCAACTTCAAAATATTCAAGGAAAATCCAATTTCTTAAGGAGATTTATCACTAATTATGTCAAGATTACTAAAGGATTTATGAGACTTCTCAAGAAAGGGATTCCATTTCTATGGGACAATTTCACGCAACACTCATTTGATGCTTTGAAAAAAGAATTAACCTTTCCTCCTTTATTGAGTCCACATGATTATAGTAGAGACTTCCTTTTATATCTTGCTACAACAGAATCAATAATTGGTATGGTTTTGGTTCAAGAAGCTGATGCTTTCACTAAGCATGTAATCTATTTTCTAAGTCAAGGCTTAGTGGTCCCTAAGTTGTGATATTCTCTGATTGAGAAATCAGCTTTGGCAGCTTCCCATGTTGTCCAACGACTTAGGCATTATATTCTTCTTAGTAAAACTTTTGTCTTAGCATCTTTCAATCCATTTCAATTTGTTCTTAGCAGGCGAGTGATTGGGGGCAAATACAATATATGGATTGTCATTTTACAAGAGTTCAATCTCAAATTCATGTTATCCAAGTCTTAGAAGTCGTTAGTATTTGCATAATTGATCTCAGAGTTGCCTTATGAGGAAGAAATAGTTTATGACGAATATTTTCTTGATGAATATCTTTTCCGTATTTCCTCGCAAGATCCTTGGTATGCAGATATCATTATATATCTTCAGACTTCAAAATTTCCTCTCACTTTTTCAAAGGATGAACGTAGAAAGTTACGTCACCTAGCTAAAAGCTATATTCTTGTAGCTGACACTTTATATCGCCGCAGGGTTGATTCAATCCTTAGACATTGTTTAACCTTAGAAGAAGTTGAGTTTATGCTAAATGATTACCACAATGGAGCTTATGGTGGTCATCTATCTAGGCTTGCAATAGCCCAAAAAGTTTGAATGCAGGCTATGTTTGGCCCTCGATCTTCAAAGAGATGCCACCCTTGTCAAGTTTATACTCAGAAAATGCACGCACATCCAGCTCCACTCTTTCCTGTAATTACCGTTGGTCCATTCACGAAGTGGGGTATTGATTTTTCTACTTTCAATCTACCTTTGGTGGGAAATCATAAGTATATCATCGTATTTGTCGACTACTTTACTAAGTGGGCTGAAGCTATGCCTACTTTCAAGAATAATGGTGAAATAACAACCCTATTTCTCTTCAACCAAGTCATTTCCTGGTTTGGTATTCCCAAAGAGATTGTCACTGACCATGGCAGTCATTTTGAGAACCACATGATGTCTAAATTGGCTCTTAAGTTGGGTTTCCGGCAGGAGCATTCATCTCCTTATTATCCTTAGGCCAATGGGCAAGTTGAAGTCGTGAATAAATACCTAAAACTCATCCTGCAAAGGACGATTAACAAAGCTCAATCTAATTGGCACATTATGTTATATTTGGCGCTTTGGGCATAATGAATGTCAGTCAAGACTACTACAGGTTTTACTCCTTTTCAACTAGTTTATAGGTTGGAATCAATTTTTCCTATGGAATGTGAAATTCCTTCCCTTAAATTAGTTGTTGAACTTCTTCCAGGGACTTCTAGTATTGAAGAACGTCTCATTCATTTGGAACATCTTGATGAGCAACGTTGATATGTTGCTATAATAAACGAAGCTCATAAAAAGAGATTAAAAGGTCAATATGATAAGGTTGTCCATCCTAGGGTTTTCTATAGAGGCGACCTTGTCTTGGTTTATGACCAAGACAAAGACGCCTTGGGGGCAAGCAAGTTCAATTCTATGGGGTACGGTCCCTTGATTGTTAAAAAGGTCTTGAAAAACGGGGCTTATGAGTTGGTTTATTTTTAGGGAAATAGGTTGGTGGAGCCCATAAATGGGCTCTATCTTAAAAAGTGTTTTTCTTAGGCTTTGCCCTAGCATTTTCTTGGTTATAAATATTGTATATTTGTGCATAACTATCTATCAGTTTCGTAGTGATGTCCATATTTTTTATCTTCTTTGGTAGGTATTAATGGACAATTTGATATATCTAGGGTTCATCGATGGTGCTGATAGACACACTTGGAACCTTGCTTCCATAGCTTGGGTGATTTATTATCCATCTCGTCAGTTATTGGTTTCAGGAGGCATATGTATCTGTCCTGCTTCAAACAATGTTGCCGAATATAATGTTGTCATTAATTTACTATCTAAGGAAATATCTCTTGGTATTGATTCATTAGTATTATACTTGGATTCCCAACTGGTGGTATCTCAATTATACAACATCTATCGTGTGAGAGATCCTTGTTTATATCACCAATTCCTGAGAGTGTGTTTATTATAGAGATCATCTATTTATATCACATTTATTCATATTCCAAGATCAGAAAATTCATTTACAGATTCTATCATTAATCAAGCATTAGATTGGCACATAAATCATTCCTCACATTACAAATAAAAAATAATCGAAGATTCATATGTATATATATGATCATCACAGTGAAACCGTCGGTACATAGATATAAGTTTTATGTTCAAAATAATATACAAAATTGGGACAAAATCATCGTACAAAATTAGGGATTATGCCCATAATCATGTCTAATCAAAATATCTGATCATCCATAATTTTATATCTATGGGTCCTTCTAAGGATGAGCATCATGGAAGAAGACGATGGAATTTGCCACCTGTAGGAAAAGTCGCACCCAATAACGTGGCACTCAGACCATGCGCCTTTACATTTCTTCCAGAAGGTATTCTATGGCTGCCATAGCTACCTGTTGAGTAAATCCCACCAAGTTTTTCTGTAAAGTGTGAAGGGTCATTTCAGTCTTAGCTGCGGCCCCTTTCGTGTCTCTTCCACGACGCCTATGCCTAGGTAGACCCGCAGGTCTTACTGGTCCAATATTTGTGTCATGATCAAAATAATTTTGTAAGTATTTGTCACATCAAAAAGATTTTTGATTTATTTATACTTAAAATCTAAAAATAAAAAATAAAAACACTTTTACCTATGGCTCCCCACATTGCATCCGATCGAAACACCAAATCTGGGTCTCCTCTCAAATCCATGCCAACATAGGGGTAGTCCTCAACATCTATGACTTGTTGTTCCCACCAGGAGAAGAACTCATCATCAAAAGTGTTTCTAGGGACCTCATCGCCCCCTAGTCTCTTCATCAAATCAGCCCATCTACCTATTCGAGGATCCCTCGAGCTAATAATGGTGGACAATATCTTGGGTCAAATACCTAGTACTCTCTCAAAGAAAAAGGAGCACAAAATGGTTCCATATCTGAAGTTTTTTGTTTGACCTTTTCTGACGGATGCAAGTTTCTTTTTCATTTTGGTCAATAAGGGTGTACACCAATAAAAAAAATTGTTGTAAGACACTCTACTACTAGACTCATCAAAACTAGAGAAGCCTGGTGCAGAGAGGCTGACCCATTCACTCTGGAAATCGTAAAGAGAAGGATTCTCAAGGCTAAGCTATCTACATGTTTAATTGGAATTTGAGTTCCAATCTTCTTTGTGTTCCCTGGGTAGTAGATATGTACATAGTCCTCTACACTAAGGCTCCCTCTTATTATTCCCATCGAATTGACCTTCTCTCCTCTTCAGGAAAGACTAGTGATGAAATAGACATCCTCTATTTCTATTTCTTAAGGGCATTTGCTCAATGATGAAAGCATCTTCTTCTGGATCCAAATAATGGATCAACATCTCTATTAATCTGGTGTTTTCCTTCATATTTAGCATCTTGAAAAAATTTAATAAATCGCATCCTCTTAAGGCATCCAACGTCATTGGATCATCCATCACTTTATTATCAATTGCACTATGCTCCCTTTTTCTCCATGTGATCGGAATTCTGCAAAACAATTTTTTTTTATCATTAGAAACCATGTTTTAAATTTTTGAAATGCACAAATGCAGGTTCACTATATACACAGTCGCGTGTAGGGTTGTTTTATACGCGAATCTGTCATGTCCAACCCATGTGCATGTAGGGAGAAAATTTTAAACTATTTTTCTACGGTGAAATTTTCGAAAAACATATGTGAAAAGCAATGAAATTTATCTAAGAATCATTTAGAAAATTACCTGGATAGTTGAGGGCTGAATTTACGAATGAATTAGATGGATTGAGGTTACTTGAGTTTTTTTTTGTAGAGTTCCTTCACTCACTTGTTCACAATACAAATGAAAAAATTGTAAGTCAAAAGATCTTTAAATAGGTTGACATGTAAAAATAATTTTTTTCAAAAGTTCATATTTTCTTTGCAAAACTTTATGAACTTTGTGACCTTTTGGCTTGGAGTGTTGGGATGGGTCATTTTTTCAGGACACTTTGGAGATTTTGAGATATCACTTCGATTCCATGACTGCAGACCTGTCATGGCAGGTATCATTTTTTCACTGGCATCTAGGTTAGGGGATATCATTTTGCATTGAATTTTCCATACTAGCCTCCAAATTGCATATCATATCTTGGTTTTTAGACCATTTTCACTCGTCGACTTATAAAATCATGACGTGATGGTAGATGCAAACCTTTACATGGGCATATTAGTTAGAACCACACTAGCATATGTTTCCCATGCTGTTATATTGTGTAGTCTCGGGAGTCCTCTTGAGTCCCGCCATCACTTGAGTGTTGAAGATTCATTCTCTTACTTCTTCGCTATTTTTCGAGCCTTATATCTGAGGCTCCTTTGTGTTGAGTTGTACCATTTCATTGTATGTTGACTATTTGCCTTTTTCGGCCTTAAGTCAGCGTCACTTGGACTCATGTATAAGCCACTTTTTGACCATGTCTTTCTCCAAAATCAACCTTGCAATCAATTAGCCTTTTGCCTGTGGAAAGAACATTCCTTTGAGTGTCATTGACCAGTTTCATCACCTTGCATTGAGCATAGGAATGTTCCCCTCCCAGGAACTAGCGCATATGTATTTGGACACACATTCTCTCTACTGTACCATAGGCATTGTGTTGGGCATGGAATCCTCCCAAGGCATGTTTTGGGTCTCAAAGCCCAAGTTTTGACCCAATATTGTTGTAAAGACTCCACGAATTGTGGGCATGGAGCACGAAATGTATGATAGAGTCACAAGGTTGTTCGGCCTAGTTTTGTAATGGGATTGTATAAATAGAGTGAGGCTATAAGTGTAAGAGATAGCAAAGTAAAGAGGAGAAAAATTCCAAGTGACTAAGTGTGTCTTTGGGTCATAGAGTAGGAGAAGGCTCTATAGCTGAGTGCGCAGAGGCCTAGTAGTCCGCAATGGAGTGCACAGACCCCTGCAGCTGAGTACACACGGCGGAGTCAAGTTTGTAATCAAGGAAGGGATTAATAAAGAGAAGTTTTATCATAACTATATGTATCTGTTCTTGGGTTAATGCATGTTTGATATAATTTGCAAATATACTATTTATTTACTGCGCGCACCTGTATGAATGGTTTATATTGTTAAGTATAACTTACAGCATGCAAGTAGGCTAAGATAATCAACTAACATTGGAATATCAGTAAAGTCTTGGGTAATAACGTAGAAGTGCAGTGTTCAGCCCTTGAGTAGGGCTACGTGTTGGAAATAATACTGAGAGGGGGGGTGAATCAGTGTTATCAAATTAGTTACTTTTCTTTTTCATACTCAGATTTATATACGCGGCTTCAGTTCATTATATCCACGTATATACGCGACTGTGTTAAATGCAACCAGCGTACATGCAGTAATATTATGATTCAGTTAGCTTATCTTCAGTAAATGCATCAGAACATTATTAACCACATTAATTGTAAACAGCTGTAGTAAAACAATACAAATCATCACACATAAGAAGCACACATGAACACCATGATATAAGGTGGAAACCCAATGTGGGTGAAAACCACCTGCTGCAATTCGTCTCTTTCTTCCTTTAATAAGAAACTTCTTTTACAATGTATTGGTGCAGTCCTTTACCAGCATGCAGGCTTCAACCTGCAGAGGGATACAACCCTCTCTTGTTTTCCAGCTACTTCTGGAAGGGAGCTACAACCCCCTTAGCTCTTGTACTAGTGGATATACTAGTACATAGGTGCTGACCTACAGAAGGCTACAACCTTCTTTTCTTTAGGGACCACGTTTCATCAATTTTCAGACTGGATCCACAAGTACAAAACAATCACTGCTGCAATACAATCATCAACTTATACTTGTATCATAAATCACTAAATCACCCAATACTAAATCACTGAAACCCTGTCATCAAAACACAGAGCGCAAACCAGAGCCCAGAACACTGCAGCAACCACTAGAATCAACAGCAACCTGAAACAACAAATCTTACAATGCATACGCTACTTAACTATATCAAAACCGCGTGTATATGTGCTTTCACTAGAGACAACCCGTGTACAGATCTAAAGATAATTACTTATACCTTCGCTGTCATATCTAACCCAAGCCAAGCAGCACAAACCAATAACCAACAATACTAGATCTTCCCACTTCGTCAAACATCCATTCCTTGTTTTCACCTTTTGCCTAATGATCTTATCCTTATATAGGTTAGGCTTCTCTCAATACCATGGTCCAAAACCATGTAGAAACAATACCATGGACCCAATACCTGGGGTCGTCATTTCGAACCAAATACCATGGATCAATACCAAAATACCATGGACCAAATACCACGGACCAAAACCATGTACGCGCTTTTCCTTCTGTGAACCTGCGTGTATACGTATATGCACCTTTTGCTCCGCTAACCCACGTATATACACACTTTCATCTCGGTCAACATGTGTATACCTCTCTCTTGACTTGATGCATTCTGATTTGTCACCTGATTAAGTTGCCATCACCTGTATCAAACCTCTGAGTGAGTTTCCATCAAGGACAACACCTGTATCATAATTCCAACACTACGTGAAGGCAGTATCTCAAGCTACGAGGTACAAGAAAGTGTGTAAGGTGACTTGGGGGCAGGGTCGAACCGCAGACCACTTGAACTCATCAGAAATATCCAGGGTGTGGAAACTTAGTTCTAGCACCCTCCCATACTACTTCGGGTGAGACCTCAGTCCGCGCTCCGCAGACTGTTGCCGAAAGGCTAGTAGTACTAGGATTTGTTTGGCTAAATCAACTCCGAACCTGGGTCAGGCCCCAATAAGCCAACAAATTTTTTCATTGTCGGGACCGGGATCTCCATAAGAGATGTCTGATGTTTTGTCACTGGAATCTGATAAAGAAAGAAATTGAAAAGTGGTTGGACAGGGAAATTCACAAGTTTGCGGCACAAGAAAATAGGAATCCGCAAGTATCAAAGGAAGAGTGGTTAGAGCGCTACTTCTATATGGAAATCCACAAAATTTTCTTTGCATCCTTCCCCTCTAAATTATGCGAGTGCATTGCAAAGCTAGCAGACAATCAAGGAAGGTGTAGGCTCGACAAACCTATTGTGTAGACTCTAGAGTTGGTGTGTAGACTGGAAGCATCGGAAGATAGGATAACACACATTGTGGACCATTCACTTGATCGAATTATAGGAGGGTTTATCACCGAGTTCGCGGTAGATACTTCAGTCAACTACAATGAGGTAGAATAACACTTCCTCAAAGGACCGCGAGGTAAGTACTTTAAATCTTTGAACACTTGGATTAAGATGCTACTCTGTGAAAAGTGGGTTATGTGAATAAATTGATGTTTGGGGCTACAAGAAGTGGGAGGATCTACAAAAACAAAGTTAGTGTAGAGATAGAAACTAGCCCCTTGATTTCACCTCTGTGAGAAAGCAAGGAAGAGCTCACGAAAGTTTCACGAAGAAGTGCAATCAGTCTGATAAGGCAGTGAATTCCATCCATACCACCCCCACCTACACCACCACCAGTTTCACCATCTTCACCCCCATCTTCACCCACACCACCTACGCCACCACCACAGTTCAATATGGCGAGCGCAATAAAGTTTTCGGTGTTCAAAGGAGTAGGGAACAAAGATCCAGACCAATTTTGGTTTGTGGTAAAGGTTGTATGGGAAGCACAAGGAGTCACGAATGACAACATAAAGAAAGCAACGTTGGTCAGTGCCTTGCAGGATTATACACTGACGTGGTACATTAAGCATTCCAATGACAATCCAAATGCAGGGATCATGGATATCCAAGCTGCACTAAACAGGGCATTTAGTAGGCCAAAATCAGAGACACAATCAATTATTGGATTTAAGGAAATTGTGATGCTTCTATGGGAGACCTCTTGGGAGTTAGATCAGAGATTGAAGTGTATGATTCGTGAAGCCAATATGACCTTGACGGATGGGAAACACCGCGCATGGTTTGTAGAATCGCTAATGCCACATCTAAGGAACACGTTGTCACAACAGAAGCTATCCACTCAAGTCAAGACCTTCGAGATCACAATGAGACTGCACAAGACCCTAATACAAGATCCTAACTTGGGAGTCCAACAGATCCACGCGCAGTTGAAAAATTTGTGTCTTGAGATGCAGAGTGTGAAACAAGACAAGACAACTCGCCCAGAAGTGCACAAGGAGGTATGGTGCATAAAGTGCAAAGACCAAGGCCATGACAAGGACCATTATCTAATCTTCATGAACTACCTAGTGAGAGGAGGGCCAATGCCATTGAGATTGGAGGCATAAGTAGGACCGAGTGCGGCACCTGCATTATGGTGCACGATTTGTCAAATAGGAGGGAAGAATGCTACAAATAATTGCCATCTATAGAAGTATACGCAAACGTCCCAGTAGTTGTTCTATAATTTTTGCAGGTCAGTAGGCGATGATGAGCGTACCTATAGAAGTTATGAACTGATGATGGATTAGACTCCTACCTACAAAGGTCAGACTGAAACGTGAGCCCTCGATCAAAATGCAGGGATGGTGTGCACTGGATTTTACGGGCACGGATGAGGTTGAGGTGCAATGGGACCAGGAAGGGGTCATGCACAGCTGACTTGTTACAATTACGGAGGTCCAGGGCATTATGCCCGCAATTGTACAAATCCAACAAGGCCATCATGTTTATATTGTACCTAGTTTGATCATGAGATGGAGGACTGTCCCACGCTGATACCGAGGTTACGTGATAAAGGAGCACTCCAACCTCCCTCGACTCAGAGCTTACAAATGATGAGGTCTGAGCCATGCGAGGAAGAAACAAATACAAATATCATGCTCTGAAGTGGTATTATGATAGGAGATGACAAATGTAAGCAGCCCGAAGAGAGTGCCTGGGTTCGCAAGGCTCCAACAAAGGAACCAAAATTCGATTTGGAGAGCACGAAGGAGACATTCATGGAAGCTAAGAAGAGATTCAGGAAGGCCTGCACTTCAGGTAGTAGAGACAAACTAGAACTGGAGATCGACCCATCAATGCTCACTACCTTTCTAGAGACATGCATGAAGCTACTGCGTGACAACAAAGCGGTGAAGGGGCTACAAGAACTCATCACTAGGTGTGCTAGACCAAGAGAACCACACGTAGTCCAGAAGCTCGGGAAGCACACAATGTGAACAAGAAGGGAGAGGAGATTGACTGCACAAATCGGGGAATATGAAATGGATCAAGTAATTTTGGATCTAGGATCAGACGTGAACATCTTGCCAAAGTAGACATGGGAGCGCATGGGTAGGCCAGCATTGCAATGGTCTCTTATTCAGTTGTCAATGGAAAACCAGCAAAACATCCTACCCATGGGAAGGTTGCAAGGAATAACGGTAGATATCGAAGGTGCGAGCACGCTTGTAGATTTCAAAGTAATAGAGATTGTTGATGACAACAATCCCTATCCCTAGCTACTAGGAATAGATTGGGCCACTGACATGAATGGAGTGATAAATCTAAAGAAGCTTAAGATGATTTTCGAGAAAAAGTCACTACACATACTGGTACCTTTAGACCCTGCAGAAGGATTGCGCTACACAGAGCCAATGCGCGTCTATGAGAGCAATGACGATCTAGATTGTATCTACAAGATAACCACATGGGAGTAGGATTGGGTGAATCCAACAGCGGATGGCAAGATTACGTGGGAGTGTGAAAGCCCCTGCACCTCAAATTCAGATGAAGTAGTAGAATTGTGGAAGAACTGGTTACGCGAGGTAACCACGCTCAACTGCAACATGATGATAAGGTCACTACACTATGTAGCAACAGAGGTAACAGATCTACCTATGTATGATGGGTTGAAAGTGGTGGATGATTTCCTAAACAAATTTGAAAGAGAGGTGTTGGAACAACAGCGGTTTGATGCTCTAAAATGGGTACAACACGCTACGCTCACAAGGTGGTGGGGTATGCACTAGCAGAATTTTGAGGATTGGTGGGAATGCAGAAGGATGATGCGCCTACGATTTGGGAAACCTCAGATGTAGCTAATAGACAAGTATGATAGACAGGATGATCCACGTGCACGCCTCACGAAATGGACCAAGGTCTACGGGGAAGAGCCACAACCTAAGTGGGTGCATCTGTTCTGTCATACCTTGGATATCATACCCATGAATTGGTACACTGAGACAGAGTTCTGCCATGGCACAATCAAATGGGATATCTTACGCGAAGGATTCCTATTAACCTTCACGTTTAAAGATCATTGGTGGGATACTCTTGATGATGTGCTACAAGCAATAAAAGCAACTATCTTCAAAATACCCTAAGAGCCAATGGGAGTGCTTTAGCCGGAATGGGCAACCCAGCTGAGCTGTGCGCTGGAGTGTTACAATGTAAATATTGAGGAGCATGATGAGGATCCACAGAAAATTAACATTTGCAAGGTTTGAGGACCATTGATTGAAGATCTTGACATCACCACGCTGCTAAAAACGAAGCAGGTAAGCATTGGGATGGAGGCTGAACCAAAGTATGCAATGCTTAGTGATTATTGGGATGATGCCACGGTGGATAAGGTCGTTGAGTTACTCCGCGAGTACCAAGACTTATTCCCGACCAAGATTACAAACTTAAAAGGGATTGTTGATGACTTAGGGATGATGAAGATCACCCTAAAACCTAACGCAAAGCCGGTTAAGTAGAAGCCTTACGGCTTGAATCCGAAGGATAAGGAAAAGGTCCACGTAGAACTAGACAAAATGCTCGCAGCCGGAATCATTGACCCGTGGAAGAATCCTACTAGGTGAGCCCTATGGTAGTGCAAGAGAAAAAGTAGAAGGGTGAGATAAGAATATGCGTGGACCTCCGAAAGTTTAATGATGCCTGAGTACACGACCCATTCCTGACACTTTTCACAGATGAAGTATTGGAAAATGTTGGTGGACAAGAAGCATACTTTTTCACGGGCGGTTTCTCAGGGTACCACTAGATCAAAATTGTGTTAGAAGACAGGAGCAAGATGACCTTCATAATGGAATGGGGCTGCTTTCAATACATTGTTTTGTCGTTTGGGTTGAAGAACGTGCAAGTACCTAGTCTACACATAGTAGCGCTCATAGGGATGACAGATCACGAAGCTCTGGAGAAAAGGCTCGTGCAATTGGAAGAACTTGAGGAGGAATGGTTCTTGGCTAGTTTTCATCAGCAGGTACAAAAGCAGCATTAAAATGCCTGGCACGATCACCATATTAAGTTGCGCACATTCAAGGTAAATGACTTATTGTTGTTGTATGATAGTAAATTTGAAAAATTTCTTGGAAAATTCAAAATGCATTGGCTGGCACCATACGTGGTTATGGAGGTCACAAACGGAGGTGCGGTCCAGCTAGTCAAACTAAATGGAGAACCCTTCCTAGGCAAAGTGAATAGCAGCCGCTTGAAGCCCTACATGGGTGGGTCGACTATCTGACTAGCCAGTAGAAGCACAGTCTTCATGCTCCAAGGAGCCAGAAAAAGGTGCGGGACTATAAACATATGTAGCATATACCGGTATAGATGTATGGAAATAGTTCAGACACAGAGGTATCAAAACAATGGATGCAACAAATCCAACAAGCAGCAACTCAGTGCATTGTTGACCTCAGCATAGTTTGAGAATAGTTGGAGGGACTCTGTGCAAAGATTTTTGTGCTGACAGAGTGACTCGAGGGTGAGTCATGATGTTTGTGTTGGGGGCCTGTTGGGCAAGGAATCCCCCCAAGGCATGTTTTGGGTCTCAAAGCCCAATTTTTGACCCGATGTTGTTGTAAAGACTCCATGAATTGCGGGCACGGAGCACGAAATATATGATAGAGTCACAGGGTTGTTTGCCCTAGTTTTTTAATGTGATGTCAGCCTACCCATCGTCCGTGGACCATGGGATTGTATAAATAGAGTGAGGCTCTAAGTGTAAGAGATAGCAAAGTAAAGAGGAAGAGAAAGAGTCTAAGTGACTAAGTGTGTCTTTGGGTCGTAGAGTAGGATAATGCTCTGCAGCTGAGTGCACAGAGGCCTAGTAGTCCGCAACTGAGTGTACAGACCCCTGTAGCTGAGTGCGCAGGGTGGCGTCGAGTCTGTAACCAAGGAAGGGATTAATAAAGAGAAGTTTTATCATAATTTTATGTATCTGTTCTTAGGTTAATGCATGTTTGTTATAATTTGCAAATATACTATTTATTTACTGCGCACACCTGTATGAATGGTTTATATTGTTAAGTATAACTTAAAGCATGAAAGTAAGCTAAGATAATCAACTAACATTGAAATATCAATAAAGTCTTGGGTAATAATGGGAAGTAAACCTGAGTCGGCCTTTCTGCAGTGTCTCTTGTCTTATTTTCAGTCGGCCATCCCTAGTTTTAAAAGTCATGTTCACTATCACATCAGCTATTTGGTCCTTTTCTCATGTTGGTTTGAGAAGGTCTCCATTGAATTCTTGCTAGTGGGTCTTGCTCTTATCGACTACAACAAATTTCGTTAAGAGTATACCTATAGCTACACCCTGGCCCTATTTCCATCATTGATAGGTGACCTTATACTCAACATCAATCAGTATAATGGGTGTTTGACTGAGTGGCTTCGCTTGTGTTCAACATCATATTTCATTATCACACATTTGGATTCGTACAGTGCCTTGGTTTCCATTTTATCCTATTGGTAGATTCCTCACTTCTATGTCAACTTTCATTGTTGGTTGGTTTAGAGGGTTTCTATTGTGTTCTAGCCACATTTTGTGTACACCGGAAATGTGCTTTGGTTTGGTTACTACATATTTCTTCCTCCGTTGCCTTCCAAATTATTAGCATGTGGGTTACACTCATTCTAGATTGAAGAAGGATTTCTTAATGCCTTCCTTCCAGTAGATCTTTACCCATTGACTTCAACTCAATGCTCTAGGAACAAGGTTTAGAGTCCATTTGGTAGTACCTTAGGGTTTGTAGTCATCAGTGGAAGATTCCTTCACTATCAACAATGGGAATACATCATTGTCTCCTGATTGATAGATTCTTCCAAGTGTTTGAATTCAAATCATTTATTCGTACTTCTTAGATTTTATTGGGTACCTTGGCTCTCATCATCATTATCAGTAAGTAGTCTTGCATTTGTTAATGGTATACATCAATGGCCAGTAATCAAATTATTTCTCACATGTACGACTTCAGATCATTTATTCCCATTGTGTAGAAATGTACCACAGTGGTCGGTAAAGACCTCAGGTTTGCATCAGCATTTGTTGGTTCACTTGCCAGTTCCTCCTATTTCTGATAATGACACCATCTACCTTATATGTTGCAGTTCATCATAGCAGAGTTGCGTGCAATTTCACTTCTTCCACTATTTGACTTGGTACTTTTTGGATCAGCTTTATGACTTCAATGATCAACTTTCTACTTCAACATCATTGATCATTTCTTTATATGTGATATTATGACATGTACTTCTATGGATATGATCAGATGATCCACTATGTATTTTCAGTTCTTTTATACTCGTATACATATTGGGTCCACTTTTGTATTTGATATGCAGACATGCTTTATTATCTCTGATCATGGGTATGCATGCCTCAGACAGTGGCTTTCTTTATGATCCCTTCCACTGGCTTGGCAAGCTGAAATTTGGTGATCTCCTCTCAAGTTCTGGCATGATTCTTTCTATGCACTTAATACATTTCAACCATCATGTACCCCTTCTAACCTCATATATTAGGGGGCATCTGCTATAGCACCATTTACCACCCTTGGTATATTTGATGCTCTATGATATGGCCTAGGGCAACCCTTCCCTACCAGACTTGGTCCATTTTCTAAAAAAATAATGTTTTATATCCCATATGTGATTTTGCCCTAGCTAAAGCACGTGTACACGCGGGTCAGTCTATACCCAACTCGTGTATATGTGTTAAGGCATTACAAATATATATAATCTCCTTTAATTTGGGGGTTTATGTGTTTTGCATGATACCCACCTACTATAACATGTGGCCCAATTGTTTCCCAATTGAAAAAAACTAATTTGGAGAAGTATAAATAAACCTCCATGGGAATGCCTAAGGGAGGAAAAAAGATTAGATATTGATATTATATTTGATTACATCCCTGATCAAGTCTGAAGATATCTTTATGCCTTCTGCATTCCCAAGTCATAGAAAACCATTGTTTCCTTCTTGAGATGTTCATCATCCCTTCATGACATCCTTGTGTATACTTATGGAGGAGGATTGATGAGGCTAGGGCAGGATGGATCCAGAGGACAATTTTTCTTGGAGCTGACAGACAACTTAGGTTGTAGTTCTTCCATATTTTCTTTAGATTACATTAGTAAATAGGTGTTGTCTTGCTCCTGATGATTATGGTCTTTATGCATTAATTTATGTCATGATTTTCTTATAAAATCTCACGTTAATGCTTATTTGCTTACATGCTTATATGATCTAACCTTGGTATCATGAATATGCTTTCAATTATTTTTGGTGTATATGCTTTGCCTTGAGTGAATTATAGATCTTAAAGCGCAAGGAAGAAGTAGAGGGTTTGGACCCTACAAGAATGACCTCAAACATAGGACCTACAGGTAAGACTTTATTTACCAGCTTTAATTGTTTAAGTATTAGGACTTCTTCTTTGTATTTCTCTTTATGTTGTATGCTCTCTGCTCTATTGGGGTTTCCAACCCAATACCCTAGGGTGATTCTTCCTGAAACAGCATCTGTTACTAGGTATGGTAACTTGTACCATACTTTCTTAGGGTCTCGCCTCACACAGATGGATACGTTATGAAAATATAATTTAAACTCTGTGTAGGCCTCCAATTTTCCAAACAATGTTGGTGACATCCTTGGCCTCTGGCTGATCATGGTGTGAAGGTTCATCTCAACTAACACCAGAATCATTTCGTCTCTGTTAGTTCCAATCTTCGTAGCCTGTCACCAGTGATCAAAATGGTCTTTTACTATGTCTAGTTTTCAGAGATTTTTTTCACATGATCTTCAGTGCAAAACATTTCATAAGTGTGTCCATCAGAAGAATCTTAGAAAGATATTTTCAACAGTATATCACACTCCCTAAACTGGCTTCTAGATAAGAAGATATGACCGAATGAATGATTGACTCAAAGATCTCACAGTGTAGCAGTTCATGATCTTGAGGAAAAGGAGATGCAGTTCTTGGTAATTGAGAACCTATTTCCAATTCGTGGCATAGGGCACTATACATTGTTGATAGTGATATTGCTGGTGAAAAGTTTACAACTTCTAGTCTCATTGTTCTAGAGAGGAATTACTTGGAGATTTATAGGTATGAATCTTGGGGAGGTTCAACTATTCAAACATTTATGACTCGACAACAGTTTGTTCCAACAAGACTGGCACTAATGCAACTGGCTTATCGATAAATGGTGACATAGATGTTCATTCAATTTTCGTTTTCATCCTTACCTACATCTCTTCCAAGCTTCTCAACTCAAAGAATACTTGACATGCTAAACAAATTGAAAGATCCCCCTTTGTCAGAGGGTCCCATAGATCTCCTCATTGGGGTCCTTTCTACAAGTAATTACTTTGCAGAGCGCAACATGGATGCAATATCAATTGATTAGATCATTAAAATTTGTGGCCCGTTTCTTTATTGCCTTGAATGCAAGGAAGGAGGTAAATGTGTATCTAAAGAATGAAGAAGATTTTTATGGTCATATTATTATCGTTCCATTTATGGACCATTATGAATTTGTAGTATGAAGACTGTTGCAATTTGTGAATATAGGGTTCCAAATATTTCGGCAAAATACATTATGAAATGTGATGGTGATACCTTCATGAGAGTGGATATTGTATTGAAGGAAACCAAAGGAACTCCCCATGTACATGGCTTGTATATGGGTAACGTTAATCTTTTCCACAGGCCACTCCATGTTGGAAAACGCGTTGTAACATATGAGGAATGGCCAGAAGACGAGTACCCCGCTTATGCAAATGGACCAGGATATATCATTTCAAATTACATAGCAAATTTTGTTGTATCTCAAACATGCTAATCACACTTTGAGGCTTTTCAATATGGAAGATGTTAGTATGAGGATGTGAGTTGAATAATTCAATGCTTCTTCAGGTGTTCAACACTCTCTTGCCTTCGGTGGTATTTCATTAACAGAGGTTGTATCTGCAAGTTTGGCGGTGGTTGGTGAGCGTATAAATTTTGATTCATTACTCAATGATTGCCTGTAAGCATAATTATGCCACATTGTAGAAACATTTCAAATCCAGATGCCTTGTTTTATTCATTTGTGTTAAAGGTGTAAAATTGTATGAGGTGAGTGTTAGGAGGAATCATAATTGTGGTCATATGGTTTTGCTACCATTCATTTCACTTTTTCTTCCTCATAATATAGCATGTTGATATGTTGAATGTTTTAGTCTCAATGGAATTCATTAAATCCACCAAGAAATATTCTAGTTGTCTCAATTATACAGGCATAGTAGCTATGTTCTGAATGAGTGTTTGGCGGCTTAAAAAAAACCGTGAGTACGTAGCACTTTGGCGCTGCGCGTAGAGCCATCCCCAAGGTTACATCAAGGAGAGACACCTGGCATTGGAAAGTGACAGGGGTTGGACATCAAAATGCCAAATGTCAGTTTGAAGAAAGTTGGGAAGTGGAAAATTGGTTTTCAATTACCAGATGCTGAGTGTAGTGAAATTAAACGACCTAACTTCAGGATGGGTTCTGAAATTGGACCTCTTTATATCTCATGCTATGATATTTATTCAAATCAAATGGATTTTAAAGTTTATCCAGCTCAACTTGATATACATGTTTATAAGATGGAAATACTAGTGAAGATTAAGATAGAGAAGGCATCTAGATGTCTCATACAACAAAAAATGTTTCTGCAAGTTTCAGAAATTTTCTTTGGGGAAGCAAACTGGATAAGTTGCGGCCTAGTTTTGAACCAACTATGGAAACTAATAAGGGTATTGGTCCCATGGAAGTATTATTAAAGGCCCAACTCAGCTCTAAATTCCATGTGCCCTGCATCCACAACACACACAAGTTAAAAATCAAGCCAAGCCAATCTAAGGAGATGGTGCTGCACATTCAGAAGTGGTGTTGTGCTTCTAGACTATGGCGTTGCGCGAAGCCCTTTCGCACTGCGCATAGGACTCTACATTGGGAGGCATCACCTATCATCTACGAGAATTATTTCCATGAGCAAGATCCATTACAGTGTGCCAAAGAAATCCTATGAAACCCATTACAATGCAAGAGATCACAAATATTACAAAGGAATTAACAATTAGGCGACAATCAACACTAGTACAAGTTGGCACATCAAATTTCTTGAGCAGAAATAGAATCTTGGTCTGGGTCACATGTTTCTTTTAGCAGTTTGGTTATGACTCTTGCTTTCTCCGTCAACATCTGCATGTCTACATATATTTGATATTAGGATTCGCTGGACAGTTCCTTTGTAGCTATAGTACCTTACCACTTTATGCACTTGTCACCTAGATGGGAACATATTACAAGATAGCGTTGATACCACCCAGAATCAGAAAAACAATTGAAGCGTGGGGGAAAGAAGTGAAGAGGAAAAGAAGGCTTGGTGCGGTGACTGATGACTCAACCGTAAGAAGTTGTGATCGGAGCACCATATGCTCAAGTGAAAATAATCATCAAACCATTTTTCAAGGTAGCTACACTGGCATATCCACTAATGAGATAAATCACAATGGAGTAACAAATTATAATGGGAATCGTCAAAGTGAGATTGAGATGCTCAGTAAAAATGCAGGACCCATGGTTGTAGGTGCAAATTTGAATCATGATAATGTTCCTTGACAAAACTCAGCTTCAGTTCCTTACGGACATCATGTAGAGGGCATTGACAAATTTCTTGGGATACTCTACCCAGCTAGGATCAAGATTCAATATGATCAAATGATTGAAGTGAAGTTGCAGTCAATGAGCATCTAGTTTTTAGTTTGAAACTACTGCCGCTATATACATGTCATTTTGTACTTGTAGCGATGACCTTGTCGTTTGAGGCAAAATTGTGCAAATAAAAGGTTTCATATAGTGGACCTGTATATATACATCACCTACACTACAAAGGATGGTTCTACCAAATATTTCATTTGGAATAGTGTTAAATAAATCACTGTAAATTCTCATCGCTCACCTCTCATCAAACACCAACCATTTGATTGATGGTTACAACCACCCATCCATGCAGTCCGAAAAATGAACACATATTACAGATGGCAAGTGTCTTAGCCATGAAATCAGCAGCGCTTATTTTTTTAAGGGATAGATGGTAGCGTTCAAATATTCCAATGGACAGGTGGCATAGTTTGTAGGCTTGAAATCAAAAACTATTAAAACATTCCATATTTCTAACGATGATTCAAAACAAACCTCGGTAGGCAATTCGACTTGTGGCAGCAAACCAATTGCTCTTCTTTTTTATGAGATTTAATTAGATTATTTAGTTATAATTTAATTTATGTTAGAGGACAGTAGCACATATTTAGTTTTGATTTTTTATTTTAATTATCTTTCTTATGTTTATGAAATCATAATTAATATGCAATAGGGTATATATAGGGTGATTTTTGAAGATGTAGGGGTTCAATTTTTGCAGCAGAGGGAGGTTGCTTTGTACTATGTAAGGTTATTTTTGAATATTTTTTTTTTTAAATGAAATAGTTTTTGCCCTTTAAATTTGGGATCCATGACAGTGCTTAATGTGCAGCATGCGTTCCTCATAAAATCATTTTCATATTTTGTTTTTTTCTTCTAATTCTTGTTGCAGGATTATCTAAGAGAAGTGGTAGGAATCCATCCATGCAAGATGCTTCTATCATAATGATTTTGTTGTTAAATGTAGTGGCTATCTTTGAAAAATCCATCCTCTATTAAATGCTCTGTTGAGTAACCTGGTGTTTCATTTTCTTCTAACGTTGCCACTGTAGATCCATCCCTTGATTGATGCCTGTAGGGCAGCAGTCTTTTTCCTCTTTCCTTCTCTCATTTACATCTTTTATCTAGCTAAACATTGCACTTATTTTTCCCCAAGTTTGCCAACAGAAACAAGCCTCGATTCCATAGCCCAATAATCCCTTCTCCTACTATTTTCAACCCACAACTTTTAATCAAATCCTCGTACTTCATAGCTAGCCTAAGATTCACTTATTGTAGCCACATTTTTTTTTGGCAAAGAGAGATCCCTCTCTAGTCTGGCACGGCTAGATGCCAAATTGAAAGCTTAGTCTATGGTTACCTCAGAGTTGCCTCTTCTTAGCCTTGAGGTTCATTCTGAGTGCTAACATATTGGCGCCATTGTCGGGGACGAGGTGACAAATCTTCTCCGAGAAAGATCGTTCAAGTTGTAGATCTGGTTGATGATGGTGGACAGCAGTCAGAAACGTATGAAGGTTGAAATCATCTACCTGATGACTCCATTGTTTGAAATCTCAAGTTTCAAGGTATTGATGGTGGCTCCACTGGCTGAATGAAGGTTTTAGATGTTGTTTCTATTTGTTTAAGGTATTCATGTATTGATTTTTCTAATCTTCCTAGTTTTCCTAATCAATTATCGAAAGATGCATATTTTTTTAGCAATGGCCCTAAATTCAATGGGGAAGATCTAAATTTGACTCTTGAACATGTAGCAAATTTCAAAACATTTATAGAATCTCTTAGAGTCAAAAAAGAGGATATTTTTATCAGATTGTTCTATGATTCATTCCATGGGAAATGTAGACAATGGATCAAAAGTTTTCCTATCAGATCTATTAAGTCATTTGCAAATTTTTGGCATATCTTTCTTGAAACATGGATGGAGAAAGATGAAGAATTTGAAATAGAGGCAGCCTCTATTCAAGGCTTTAGAGAATGGGAAGATATGTGCACTGATGATGAGGTAGATGAGAACTTTGCTTCATCTCTTTCTTATTATTTGAAGCCTTGTCAATGTAGCCATGAAGTTAAGCTCATTTTTGTGCAAGAGTTTTCCATCAAAATTGAAGAAGATCTAACTAAATTGGAGACCCAAATATAGTCTTAAGATCTGGACTGTCAAGTCCCATTCTTTGGGGACCTTTTCTACTAGAAGGAAGGAAAGGTAAGGTTTCCCTTGGATGTTTACATTTATAATTTGCAGCTGGAAGCATGTATTGAGGAGTTGGGGCAAAAAATATGGTCTAGTTTCTATGATCCTGATGTTGCATATATGGAGTAATTTTTCAGATTGAATGACAAACCATATCGTCTTTTACACAACCAGACTCATTTTGTGCATGTATCGTTGTCAACATTTCCAATTGTGTCCTGGTTCAATCACTCCCTAGCATCATCGTTGTCACAGATGCTTGGTTGGTTGGTCTGGCATTACAGCATTACTTGATCTATCAATTTTTCATCAGAGTAGGTTAGATTTGTACATAATAAGCTGCCTAAGGTAGTATTTCAGTTTTCGGTATTTATTTATGTACAG
Organism: Pinus taeda; assembly: GCA_000404065.3. Classification (NCBI taxonomy): domain Eukaryota; kingdom Viridiplantae; phylum Streptophyta; class Pinopsida; order Pinales; family Pinaceae; genus Pinus; species Pinus taeda. The sequence goes on along the minus strand of APFE031142687.1, from coordinate 39,872 downwards.
GTTGCAGTATGTGTATGTTTTTGGGTTGGTATCGGTTGTTCATGTTTGCAACTATTTGTGACCGTATTTCCCAATGGATGAGGAACTTAGTCTACGGTGTTCTTGACACCTCTAAGGAGTTGTCATCCCCAATAAGGCCAACGTTAGTTCTAACCTTCGCAGCATGTCACTAGTGATCGAAATGGTCTTTTACTATGTCTGGTTTTTAGAGATTTTTTTCACATGAGCTTCAGTGCAAAACATTTCATAAGCATTACCATCAAAAGAAGCTCAGAAATATATTTCCAACGGTATATCACACTCCCAAAACTAGCTTCTGGATCAGAAGATATGACCGAATGAATGATTGACTCAAAGATCTCCCAGTGTAGTAGTTCATGATCTTGAGGAAAAGGAGATGCAGTTCTTGGCAATTGAGGACATGTTTCCAATTTGCGGCATAGGGCACTATACATTACTGACAATGATATTGCTGGTGAAAAGTTTACAGCTTCTAGTCTCATGGTTCTAGAGAGGAATTACTTGGAGATTTATAGGTATGAAAATTGTGGAGGTTCAACTATTCAAACATTTATGACTCGACAACAATTTGTTCCAACAATATTGGCACTAATGCAACTGGCTTATCGATCAATGGTGACATATATGTTCATTCAGTCTTTGTCGTCATCCTTACTTCCATCTCTTCCAAGCTTCTCAACTCAAATAATACTTGACATGTTAAACAAATTGAAAGCTCCCCCTTTGCCAGAGGGTCCCATAGATCTCCTCATTGGGGTCCTTTCTACAAGTAATTACTTTGCAAAGCACAACATGGATGCAATCTCAATTGATTAGATCATCAAAAGTTGTGGCATGTTTCTTTGTAGCCTTGAATGCGAGGAAGGAGGTAAATGTGCAGCTAAAGAATGAAGCATAATTTTATGGAGATATTATTATCGTTCCATTTATGGACCGTTATGAATTTGTAGTGATGAATACTATTGCAATTTATGAATATGGGGTTTCAAATATTTATGCAAAATACATTATGAAATGTGATGGTGATACCTTCATGAGAGTGGATACTGTATTGAAGGAAATCAAGAGAACTCCCCATGTACATGGCTTGTATATGGGTAAGCTTAATCTTTTCCATAGGCCACTCCGTGTTGGAAAACGGGTTGTAACATATGAGGAATGGCTAGAAGAAGAGCACCCCACTTATGCAAATGGACCAAGATACATCATTTCAAATGACGTAGCGAATTTTGTTGTATCTCAAACATGCTAATCTGAGGCTTTTCAAGATGGAAGATGTTAGCATGAGGATGTGGGTTGAACAATTCAATGCTTCTTCAGGTGTTCAATACTCTCTTGCCTTCTATGGTATTTCATTAATAGAGGTGGTATCTGCAATTTTGGCTGTGGTTGGTGAGCGTATAACTTTTGATTCATTGCTCAATGATAGCCTGCAAGCACAAATACACCACATTGTAGAAACATTTCAAATCTAGATGCCTTGTTTTATTCATTTGTGTTAAGGGGTAAATTTGTATGAAGTGAGTGTTGGGAGGAATCAGAATTGTGGTCATTTGGTTTTGGTACCTTTCATTTCACTTTTTCTCCCTCAGAATATAGCATGTTGATATGTCGAATGTTTTAGTCTCAATGGAATTCATTAAATCTGCCAAGAAATATTCTAGTTGTCTCCATTATATAGGCACAGTAGCTATGTTCTGGATGAGTGTTTGGAAGCTTAAAAAAAACTGTGAGCGTTGCATGTAGACCTTTGGCACTGTGCATAGGGCCATCCCCATGGTTACATCAAGGAGAGACACATGGCATTGGAAAGCGATAGGGGTTGGACATCAAAATGCCAAATGTCAGTTTGAATAAAGTTGGGAAGTGGAAAATTGGTTTTCAATTGCCAGATGTTGAGTGTAGTGAAATTAAACAACCTAACTTCAGGATGGGTTCTGAAATTGGACCTCTTTATATCTCATGTTATGATATTTATTCAAATTAGATGACTTTTAAAGTTTATCAAGATCAGCTTGATGTACATATTTATAAGATGGAAACAATAGTGAAGACTAAGATAGAGAAGGCATCTGGATGTCTCATACAACAAAAAATGTTTGTGCAAGTTTTGGAAATTTTGTTTGGGGAGGCAAACTAGATAAGTTGTGGCCTAGTTTTGAAGCAACTATGGAAACTAATAAGGGTATTGGTCCCATGGAAGTATTGTTAAAGGCCCAGCTCAGATCCAAATTCCATGCGCCCTGCATCCACAACACACATAAGTTAAAAATCAAGCCAAGCCAATATAAGGAGATGGTGTTGTGCATTCAGAAGTGGCGTTGCACTTTTGGACTGTGGCACTACCTGTAGCCTTTTGGCACTGCGTGTAGGACTCAGCATTGGGAGGCATCACCCATCATCTGCGAGAATATTTTCCATGAGCAAGAACCATTACAATGTGCCAAAGACATCTTATGAAACCCATTACAATACAAGAGATCACATATATTACGAAGGAATTAACAGTTAGGCGACAATCAACACTGGTACAAGTTGGAACGTCAAATTTCTTGAGCAGAAACATAATCTTGATCTGGGTGACATGTTTCTTTTGGCAGTTTGGTTATGACTCTTGTTTTCTCCATCAACATCTGCATGTCTACATATGTCTGATATTAGGATTTGCTAGCCATTTCCTTTGTAGTTATAGTACCTTACCACTTTATGCACTTGTCACTTAGATGGGAACATATTACAAAGCAGCATTGATACCACCCATAATCAGAAAAACAATTGAAGGGTGGGGGAAAGAAGCGAAGAGGAAAAGAAGGCATGGTGCGGTGACTGATGACTCAACCATAAGAAGTCGTGATCGGAGTACCGTATGCTCAAGTGAAGATAATCATCAAACCATTTGTCAAGGAAGCTAAACTGGCAGATCCACTAATGAGATAAATCACAATGGAGTAACCAATTGTAATGGGAATGGTCAGAGTGAGATTGAGATGCAGACTGACAGTGCAGGAACCATGGTTGTAGGTGCAAATTTAAATTGTGATAGTGTTCCTTGACAAAAATCAGCTTCAGTTCCTCAAGGACATCATGTAGAGGGCATTGACAAATTTCTTGGGATACTCTGCCCAACTAGGATCAAGATTCAAGATGATAAAATGATTGAAGTGAAGGTGCAGTCAATGAGCATCTAGTTTTTAGTTTGAAACAACTGCCCCTATATGCATGTCATTTTGTACTTGTAGCGATGACCTTGTTGTTTGAAGAAAATTTGTGCAAATAAAAGGTTTCATATGGTGGACATGTATATATACATCGCCTGCACTACAAAGGATGATTCTACCAAATATTTCATCTAGAAGAGTGTTAAAAAAATCACTGTAAATTCTCATCGCTCACCGCTCATCAAACACCAGCCATTTATCGATGGTTACAACCACCCCATCCATGCAGTCCGACAAATGAACACATATTATAGATGGCAAGTGTCTCAGCCATGAAATCAGCAATGCTGATTTTTTGAAGGGGATAGATGGTAGCGTTCAAATATTCCAATGGACAGGTGGTAGAGTTTGTATGCTTGAAATCAACAACTATTAAGGCATTCCAGATTTCCAGCGATGATTCCAAACAAACTTCAGCAGGTAATTCGACTTGTGGCAACAAACCAATTACTCTTCTTTTTTATGAGATTTAATTAGATTATTTAGTTATAATTTAATTTATGTTATAGGATGGCAGCACATATTTAGTTTTGTTTTTTTATTTTAATTATCTTTCCTATGTTTAAGAAATCATAATTAATATGTAATAGGGTATATATATGGTGATTTTTGAAGATGTAGGAGTTTGATTTTTGCAACAGAGGGGGGCTTCTTTGTACTGTGTAAAGTTATTTTTGAATATTATTTTTTTTAAATGAAACAGTTTCTGCCCTTTAAATTTGGGATCCATGACAGTGCTTAATGTGTAGCATATGTTCCTCGTAAAATCATTTTCATATTTTTTTTTTTTTTTGCTAATTCTTGTTGCAGCATTATCTAAGAGAAGTGGTAAGAATCCATCCATGCAAGATGCTCCTATCACAATGATTTTTTTGTTAAATGTAGTGGTTATCTTTGTAGAATCCATCCTCTGTTAGATGCTCTGTTGAGTAACCCAGTGTTTCTTTTTCTTCTAATGCTGCCAGTATAGATCCATCCCTTGATTGATGCTTGCAGGGTAGTGGTATTTTTCCTCTTTCCTTCTCTCATTTACATATTTTATCTAGCTGAACATTGCACTTATTTTGCCCCAAGTTTGTTGGCAGAAACTAGCCTCAATTCCATAGCCCAATAATCCCTTCTCCTATTATTTTCGACCCACAACTTTTCAATCAAATACCCGTACTTCATAGCTAGCCTAAGATTCACTTATTCTAGCCACATTTTTGTTGGCAAAGAGAGAGCCCTCTCTAGTCTAGTATGGCTAGCTGCCAAATCGAAAGCTTGGTCTATGGTTACCTCAGAGTTTCCTCTTCTCAACCTTAAGGTTCATTATGAATGCTAACAATCTCCATGACCCTTTTTGGGTCCTTCTTTGCCCATAGCGAAGTGAACTTCGTTGCCTCTAGTAAATCATCATCCTGTGGAGGGAACTATTTATCCTCTAGAAGCCTCCATGTGACGAGGACAACCAATAACAATATCTAGGCATAATGGAATTCCTTGTCGTCGTCCTACACTTTGCGACAATTCAATAGGAACTCTTTGCAGAGGTACTGCACCTAATTATACGACACCACTTTCATGCACTATGCAGCCAATTAAATGACTGGCGTTGACACCTCATCTATGCGGCACTTTCGCATAATCTTGCAATCGAATATCTTGGTAGAAAACTACATCGCCTGGTCGGTGATGGAACAGATAGAATATTTGTGTGACTTCTTCACTAAGCCATACTCGTGCTTCATTTTGTCTGCAATTTGTTTCTCTCGGCTCTTACCTCCAAACTCCTTGGTGGGATCCAACCCTAGGTAGGGAAACCTCATGATCTAGTGGATCAACATATCTATGATGGGGATGGGCTCTCCCAGCCAAAGACACCCATCATGCACCAGCGTAATAAATTGGCATACGCACACCTTGTTGATAGTGGTTTAGCTAAAGTGTGGTACCCACATCATATTCAGCAACCTGACATTTTCAACCTCTGTGACCCACTTCATAGTCTCCAGTCACGTGACTCCAGTCTCCTCATAGTATATATTTTCCAAATATTTATTTGTCACCAAGTGCGGGAATTTCTCATGATTAGCTAGATCCTAATCTTCCATTTTGAGGGTGGGAATGCATCCTAAGTGCATGCCTTCAAATGGCACTTTCTTCGGTAATAGTAGGGTAGAGACATAAACTTTCCAGAATCAAGATCCTTCGGTACCTTCGTTTTTCCCTTTCGCAAAGGGATATAGTCCGGGAGCCTAGTGATAGGATCACCCTCCTCAGCATCCAATTCTTTGATCCCATCATGAAGCTTCTCTTCATCCATATTCATGGGTTCGTATGGTTGTTTTTCTTTATCCATCTTCCCTTTCTGTCGAACCTCCGTAGGGTTCTTCCTCAGTGACTACCTCACTGGTACAGCCTGTGGTTTATTCTATTTTTCTTAGCAGTGGATGGTTTAGGCCTAAGAAACTTCACCATTGTACGCACAGATGGTGTAGTTTCCCTTGCCGACGCAATTTCAGGGGTTGTGCCATCAGAGACAGTAGCTTTAGAGACAACAACTTCTACAGGATTAGTTTCAATCATTTTCTCAAGGATGAGCTCACAATTCCACTAAGGAAAATTCGTGAACACTGGTTGTGACACAAGTTTCTCCCAATATTCTCAGTTCATAGGCTTCAAAAAATAGAGCTTACAAATAATTTTCAGAAGGAAAAGTGTTCTACTACAAGCCAGCATGCCATATTTATAGCTAATTTTGAATTCAAATCCAACTGTTCCCTCCAAAATCCTATCATAAATACATCTTTGGCGGCATATTACCAAAGATTTGTGCCATAAATGTCCCCTACCCACTCCTCCTAACTGTGTTTTTGCCATCCAAATAGCTACAATGCACTGAATGGCTATTTTTAGACCCATCTACATGGCACCAACCTCCATGGTGCAGCCCTCTTGGCGCAGCTCCTCCTGGTGCACATCTAGCTTCCCTCACGCAGCCCCCTTACTTTGTTTTCCCATTCTTTAGGAAGTGTATTTTATAGTCCCGTACTTCCTTACAGCTGCCTGGAGTACTAATATTGTCTTGCCATCATGTAGTCATTGCACAGGGGTAGGATCCCCTTGATATAAATTCAATCGACTCACATTGACTCTTACCGAAAATATTTCCCCATTCAACTTCGCGAGCTGAACTACTCCACCATCTATAATTTCCTTGACTATATAGGGCCCTAACCAGTGCATTTGAAACTTCCCAAGGAACTTCATGAACTTGTTATCATAAAGTAAGACCAAATCATTCACCTTGAAGGTGCAGAGCTTAATATATCGATCGTGCCATGCTTTTTCGCGCTCATTTTTCACCTGTTGATGAAATCCTGCTAAAAACCTATCTTCTTCTAACTCCAACAACTACACGAGGCACTCCTGCATAGTATCGCAGTCTTCCACATCAGTCAATATTTTAATTCATAAAATTGGCACAATATATTCCATGAGCATCATAGCCTCCATCCCGTAGACTAACCTAAATGGGGTTTGTCTAGTCAATTTCTTACACATCGTCCTATATGCCCATAAGACGGCTAGTATGTGCACATCCCAATCGTTCCTTTATGCATTTGAGACCTTTGTCAATGCGTTCTCCAAGATTTTATTGAATTCTTCAACCATACCATTAGCCTGAGGATGATATGGCGTACTCTCTTGATGATAAACCTGAAATTCTTCAAGCATCGCAGTAATAGTTTCATTCAAAAGTGTGTACCCTTGTCACTCATCGATATCTTAGGATACCAAAAGCTTGTCAAGACATACTAAAATAGAAACTTCGTGGCTGTAGTGACGGTACAGTCCTTCACTGGTTGTGCTTCTGCCCACCTCATCAAGTATTTAGCCACAATAATAATATACTGCGGGCCAGTCTTTTTCCCTGGTGGTTGTATCTAGCCCACAAAGTCAATAGCCCATTTTTCAAACACCTGTAATGAAATCTGAAGACTTAAGGCAATTCATCCCTTTGCGATGGTTTTCCCATCCTTCGACATGCATCACATGCCCTACAATACGACTTAGAATCCTTATGTAGTGTCGGCCACCATAATCCTTCACGCATAATCTTCTGCATGGTTGCATTGTGTGTATAATGTCCTTCAAACACTCCTCCATGTGCTTCGGCGAGGATATTTGATTGTTCAAATTCTGGAACATATCGACGTAGTATTTCATCAATGCCCATCTTATATAAATGTCCCACAATCACAGAAAAGTCAAATGCGCGAAATACCAACTCCTTCTTCTGTTGAGTAGAATATCCTTCTAGGGTTATTCCAGTTGCTATAAACTAAATTATATCAGCAAATTAATCATCTACGACCTGTATAGCAAAGAGTTGTCCCTCCTGCAACCCTTCTTCCAAATTAGTTGGTTCTTTTCCTGTCTCAATTCTTGATAGATGATCTGGTCTTGCATTCAATTGTCTAGGTTTCACAATCACTTCAAAATCATATTCTTGAAACAACAATAACCACCTATAGATCTTACCCCCCAACACAGGCTCGTTGACCAAGTACTTGAGAGTGGAATGATCTATATACATTTTGGAAATGTGTGCCCAAAAATAATGTCAAAATTTATGTAGCACGTAGACCATCACCAATCCTTCGCGCTCTGTAGTTGAATAATTATTGTCAGCCTTTGACAATTTCCTACTCGTGAAGGCTATAGGGTGATCAATTTCACCTTCACCCGATTAGGTAAATACCACACCCAACCTAATAGAAGAGGCATCCACATGCACATGAAATTATTTCTTTCAGTTTGGAAACACTAAAATGCGTAGTCACCATCTTTCCCTTTAACACATCCAGACTGCGCTGACACTTTTCATCCCAATAGAAGGTCCCATCCTTCTTTAGTAATTTCTCCTCGGCATGGTTATCTGTGCATAAGATTTGATAAAATTTCTATAGAAACCAATGCGCCCCAACGTTGCACGTAGCTGCTTTACATTCTTCAATGCTTCTTAATTGACAATCATTGATATCTTCATAGGATCTACCATTAATCCTTGCTTGCAGACAACATGACCAAACCTTATCCCATAATGTACACAAAAGATACACTTCTTCAAATTTAGAGTTATTTGGTATCTGTGACAAGTATCCAACATGAGGTGTAGACTTGCAACATGGCATTTTACCAACCCAGACACAGTCCAGTAATCAAAATATACTTCTAAGAATTTATGGATGAATTCTTTAAATGCTACAATTACAACTCTCAAAAAGATCACAGGCACATTTTTCAGTCTGAATGGAATCATTGTGTACTGGAAGCATCCCCACTTCATCGTGAAGGTTGTCTTTTTGCGATCCTCCAGTGCGATCTTAATCTGATGGTACCCTAAGAACCGATCAGTGAATGAATAATATTCCTGCACTCCAACATTCTCCAAAACTTTATCCGTAAATGGTGTTGGAAATAGGTCGTGAATGCTTGCATCATTGAGTTTCCTTAGGTCTACACATATTCTTATTTCACCCTGCTGCTTCTTCTCTTGAACTACCATAGGGCTCACCCAATCAAGTTCTTCTACTGGCTCAATAATTCCTTTTTCCAACATTTTTTCTAGTTCTTTGTGCACCTTTTCTTATACTTGGGATTCAGCCAGCATGGTCTCTATTTTACGATCTTAGCATTGGGCTTTAAAGTTATCTTCATCACTCCCAGATCCCCTACTATTACCTTCAAGTCCAAGAACTTGGTAGGAAACAAGTCCTGGTATTCCCACAGCAGCTCTGCGACTTTATCAACTGTATCTTCATCCCAATAATCTCCTATTTTTGCAAACTTAGGTTGACGTCAAATCCAATGTTTACTTGCCTAGTATTCAAAGGTTTTTATATATTAGGGTTCTCTACTTTATGTCCTTCAACCTTGTGTTGTCCTTCAGTCTCTGTAATATTGATTTTTTGTGGATCATCTTCTTCTTCTTCTGTAGTCACATTGTAGCATTCCAACGCATGGCGCAGTTGTGTACTCCAATCCAGTTGAACCCATTATACCAGCTCTTCATGTGTTCTAAAGATAGCGACCTTAATTTTCTGGAATGCTTCATCAATGCACTCGAATCCATACTCAAATATAAAAGTTAATAAGAAGCTTTCCCTTCAAATATCCCATTCAATTGTCCCATGGCGTAGCTCTGTTTCCAAATACCAATTCATTGATATAGTATTGAGGGTATGACATAATATATTTACCCATTATGTATGTGCCTCTTCTCCCCAATCTTTAGTCCATCGTGCCAAGTTCTCACACTGATCATGCTTCCCGTTATATTTCTTATTCATCCAGGTATTAGCATATCCAAACCTCAACTTCATCATCCACTTATATTCCCTTGAGTCAGTGAAACTTTCCTTATGCGTACCCCACCAACGGGCAGGCATAGCATGCAGTGCTAATTCAAGTGCCTGGAATCAATGTTCCTCAAGCACCTCTCATTCAAACTCATCGAGAAAGAGATTAGCATCACTTAAGCAATAATAATGCAGAAGTTTTCTTACCTCCATAGATACACACCGCGGCAATTTTTTCATCATATTACAGTGTAACGTAGAGACCTCATGCAACCTATCATGCTAGTGTTCGAGCTCTTCATCTAAGTCTAATGTACAAGAGCTATCTCTATCCCACATGATCTGCCCCTCTATAGTGGGGTTGATATAATCTTCGTGGCACGCAATAATATTGTAGATTTGATGCAAATCATCATCCTCCTAATAGTCACGGACCGGTTCAGTGTACCACGCCCCTTCAACAGTATCCAATGGCACAATAACCCTAAGCACCTTCTTTTCAAATTTCATTCTTCACTTATTCATTTTAATCACCGCATCCATGTCGAATGCCCAATCAATTCATAGTAGGACAGGGTAAGTATTGTTGTCATCCATGATTTCAATTACCTCAAAGTCATCCAAAGCACTCGCTCCTTCAATGTCCAATGTTACCCCATACAGGCGCCCCATAGGAATGATCTTCTGTTGGTTGGCCATGTGTAGCTGTATAGGAGACCATTGTAGTGCAGGTCTCCCCATCCTTTCCCATGTCTGCTTAGGTAGTACATTCGCATCAAAACCAAATCCATGATGTCTTGGTTCTCTCATACTCCCTAATCTGTGCAGTTAACCTCATCTCGCCCCCAGTCCGCTTCTTGTGTTTACCTAGTTTCCTCAAAGTGCGTTGTTCTTTAGGAATCTTAATTTTTCCTGTGGATTTGTCGATTATCTCTTGAAGCCCTTCTACCACCTTCTGATCCCTCAACAACTTCATACAAGTTTTGAGAAAAGTGGCCAACAACGAAGGATCCACATCTTCCGCTTCACTATTTCCAGTTAATTTCTCTTGACTCTCGGACGTAGAAGCTTTAGCGAAATTATTCTTGGCCTCCACGAAAGTTTCTTTAGCTCGATTGAGATCAAACTCAAATTCCTTTTCAGCAACCTTTCACACCCATCCTTTGGTTTCTGGCTTATTTCCCTTATCTTCTCTTGTGTCCATACCACTACACGTTATGATATTAATACTATGGTCTTCTTCACAAGGCTCCACCCTCATCATCTGGATATTCTATGTAGCCTATTGGGTTTGCATCTTCTTTTCTTTGATCTTTTCTATAAGTATTGGGTACTATTCTATCAGATGATTGAACTGTTTGCAATATTGACAAGATGGATGTGTCAGGTTCTGATAATCGCGCGCAAATGTCCAGCTTTGCTATAGTTATAACAAATAACTTATCCATGACCTCTTCCAACCCCTCCTCCTCTTCCTCTTCCATGACCTTGAAATCCTCCACGCGCTACACCCACACTCTGATCCTAAGGACGATTTTATGCCTTCATTCGATAGGTAGGGAATCTATCCATTATTAATTCATAACTTCGACAATGACATTCATCATGACCTACGGACTTGCAGAAATTATAAAACAACTACTAGGGGGTCTATACAAACTTCTATAGTATATGGCAATTGTCTATCACATGTTGTCCTGTAACTTGACAAATAGCGCACCATGGTGTTTCTCTTGTGCTCAACCCAGCAGTATTTTCTGGCTTCATGGGGACATCCACCCCCCAATAAGATAATTCTGATAAACCCAGAAATGGTCCTTATTGTGACCATGGCCCTTGCATTTCAAGCACCAAACTTCTACGCGAACTTCAAGCTAGGATTCTTTTCCCTTCTTCAGGCTCTACAACTCCAGGTGCAGATTTTCCATCTGTGAGTGAATATGTTGTACTCTAATGTTTGTATCTTATATTGGCGAGGCTTCCAACCTTATCGCAATCTCCACAGCTTCTTCTTGTGTTTCTATATTCTGTTGCGATAACGGTAATCTTAGGTGAGGCAACAACGAAGAAATGTATCAGTCTCTGTGTTGATCATTTGTGATGTTCATATTAGCCTGTCAGATTAGGCATTTTAGTATCTGATCGAAATCCTATGAGGATTCATTTACCCTTTGATGTATCTCCTTAAACTCTATGGTAGAATGCACCTGAGACTTATGCTTCTTAAAAATCATGTTTCAGCACTTGTTGAGTCTCTTCCAATGACTCACTAGGTCTATCTTGACAGAACTTGATATCGCAAGTCAATGCCCTATCCTGCAACATTGTGACCAGTTGTGATTTCTTTAGATTATCAGTAATGATCTATTGTGTTGTCCACATAGCATTTGCAATAAACTAGAATTACTCGGGGTCTTCGCTCCCTACCCCTTTAAATATTGGCATCTTCATTGTGTTTGCCATGTTGAATGATGGAGGTAGAGGTGGAGGTGGAGATGATAGTGTAGGTGTAAGTGAAGGAGGTGGAGGTGGAAGTGGAGTGGATGGATGAGGTATCCTTGAGATACCCTAACTTACCAACTGCAGCGCACTTCACAGTCTATTTAGAATAGTTCCTTCGTCATCCCTTGAAGAGGATCCCAATAGCGGACTATATTCAGAGCCCAATTCTTCATTCCTTCTGAAGGTTTTTCCGCTTCACGTAGTCCCGAACATCAAGGTACTGGCATAACCTGCTTTTAACACAACATCTTAATCCAAGTTCTTAGAGATTTTAAATACTTACCTCACAATCCTTTGAATAGCATGCGCTCTACTTCGTTATAACTGATGGATGAATCAATCGCAAGCTCGGTGACAAATCCTCCAATGATACGATCAATCCAGAGATCAACAGCCTGCGCAATGCTATTTTCTAAATCTTCCAAGTGCCTCACCATCTCCAAAATCCACACAATAGGACCATCAAGCCTCCATGTACCCTGGTTGTTTGGAAATCTAGACAACCACTCGTGCAGTTTGCAGGGAAAGAAACAGAAAAAAGCTTAGGTTTCCTCTGTGTACAGGTATCTATTCAACCATTATTCCTTGGATAATCACGTATTTTTATTCTCCTAAGCTACAAAATCATGTTCTTTCTAATCGAGCCACTTTTTGATTTCTTTCCTAGTAGGGAACCACTTATTCAACATCACACATTCCTCAGATAGATCTCAGTCCCAACAATGGAACCATTTGTTGGCTTGAAGGGGCCTGACCTAGGTTCAGCTTTAATTGTGTCAACCAACAAAACCCTAATTGTTGGCCCTTTCGGCAACAACCTAAATAGCGCAAACCACAGTGTCACCCGAAGTAGTATTAGGGGATGCTAGAACCAGGTTTCTGCGTCTAGAGGCCTGTGTGATGGTTTCCTGAATTTATTTACGACTTAGATTTCCCTTCACGTACATCTAATCCTTCCAACATATAACTACGGAAACTCTATTTACATGAACTTCATATCTTCGCGAAGGTACTTAATTGTACTTATCATGCATAAATATTACATATCTACCAGTTTCATGCAGTAAATATGCATTCATTCATATAAAACAAATTACAGAGCGAAGATACATAAACTTTGGAGAAGTAAATAAAAGAAAAAAGATGCATCAATTTCAGCCAAAAACAGTCTTTATTAGATGTAAAGGTTCGGATACAAACTTTTTTTCCCTATGCACTCAGTTGTAGGGGCCCACGTACTCAGCTTGCGGACTTACCAAGGTTTTTACGCACTCAGCTGCAGGAGCCTTCCCCTTTCACCTAAGTACAGGAAACATACCTTTCTTGTCTTAGCACCTTGCCCTTACAATGATTCTTCTGTAAATGTTACTCCCTAAGACTCACTATGACTCAACTTTATATATTCTTTGCTTTACAATACCATGGTCTGCAGACCATGGGCGGGTCCCAAAACAACTCTATTATCTACCCACATAAGGGACTAAATCCCCTTTGACTCTACTTAGCTTCGTGCTTCGCTTTCCACATTTCGCAAAGACTTTACCTTCGCTACAAAATATATTGCAAAAATGACTCAAAACTCAACAAAATTGACCCCAAGAACCCCATCCCAATAGTCAACCAAGGGGATATCCCTAGTATAAATTCCTAATCAAACCTCACACCATTTAGTGTAGGTGTACCATCTGGTATAAAGGCCTAGTTGCCAAATCCTTGAATATTTGCCTTTTCTCTGGCTATCAGCATAGGAGAGTGATGTAGTGGTATCTTCGAAAAAGCATGGGAGGTGTGCCTAGTGAGTGTGCAGTCGCAACTGTGTCAAGTTTCCTCTTCTACAAAAGGGTTAGAAAAGTGAGCCTCTAAGTGAGAGGTGTACCACCTAGGAAGGGACACACATGAAACAGAAGGATCTGTCTAATATCTAGCAGAATAGTCCACAGTGGATGCGATGGTAATTACAACAAACAAGCAAGGAAAGATCTGTATAGTATCTCGTAGAATAGTCCATAAGGATGGGACATCAATAAAAATCATTACAACACATTATCAATAAGACAATCGCTAAAATAACTAAAATAGTTCAACTATCTTAGTACATGTGAATCCAAACATGAAATACAAACCTCCAACTTACAAACATTCATAATCCATGCATGAAGACTTAAAAGGATTATGTTATTAAGCAAAAGTTCCAAGACACATGTTTACAATGTACATCACTAGTCCCAATATTGGGACATTGGAGCCACTCCTTGCTCCTCAAAGAACTAGTTGATCTCTCTAATGCCTTGCAGGAGGATCCAAGGTGAAAAATTCATTTTCTCATACAATGAGGGATTATATATAACCAAGGGGTGATTCTTCCCCTCTTTGTGACTCTTTGACTACCCTCATGATTGTTTGACTTCCTGTGACTTTTTATCTTACATGACTCTGCATATTACATATGCGTCCTTTGGACTTCCACTTTACAATGAATACAATATACATGGTCCACAATGATGATGTGGCATATGACGACGAGAGATGAAATGGAACTGCTTATATGAACTACTTGGATGTTGTGGTAGTGTCAAGCCATTGTTGCTACTGTGAGTGATGTCTTATTGAGAATTATTTTGTCTTCCACCTCCCCATGGCTTGGTGATAGGAATCTTAAATGATCAAGTCTTGAGTGGTGGTCACAAGTTGGTTTCCCTTTGTATTTCCTTGGAAGATTAGATTTCTTGCTCAGCTGTAAGAGCGTATTTTTCATGTCTTCCTCCTTCATATCATTCCTCATCATCCTTCCATGACATAGTACATGTATCTGCAATTTACTCATGACAAGAAGACATCATCCTGAAAACCTCCTAGCCTAAGATGGTGCATTCAGCTTCAAAGACTAAGTCTAGATTGAGTTGCAGTTCAAAGAGAGTCTCATTTACTATGTGTTGCATAGTCCTAATAGCTAGAGTTGAGGCTTGAGGCCAGGAACTATGCTCTAGTCTGCTCAATATATAATTATATGAGCGATCGGACTAAACTGCCACTAGCACAGTCCATCCTAGGCTCAGAGGTTGTTTCTACGTAGTTTTGGAGATGAGTGAGTTTGGCTAAAGGAGGGGCCTCTGTGGAATATTTATGCGCAATTCTAGAGAGAAAGGTTCACTAACTTCTACACAGTTCTAGGAGATAGTGGGTCGGGATGAGGGGAGGACCACTAAAGGCAGCTTATGCATTGTTCTAGAAGGGAAGGTTGACTTATTTATGAACAGATTTGGGAGACGATGGGTCAGGCTGAGGGAGTGACCACTGTAAGAAGCCTCTGCATAGTTCTAAAATTGAAGGGATACTATTCTAGTGTGGGATTGACTAGTTCATGGGCACAGGGAGGAAACTTGTTTCTTGTTCTTGTGTAATGCGTAGTTTGGTTCAGGCTAGCTAAAAAGATTGTGTAATTATGGAAGGGAAGGATGGGTCCTGGGCTCAGGAATTAATCAATGAAGTAGTCATTGGGGATAGGAACTACACATTGCATAGATCCATGGGCAAGTTCACAACCTACTGACTGAAACTCTATAACGCACATTCCAGGCAAGATGGGTGAGACCAAGTTGAAGGGTCAGGGAGCTTCTTCGGAAAAGGCTAAGTGTTGGACCAATGAGACTGATAGGTGAAGTTATCAAGCTTCAAAAGTGTCCTAACACTTAGAATACTTGACGACTCAACAACATTTACCACCCATGACACATGAACAATACTTTTTCTTGTGTTTTCCCTCTTCATGACCAGTTACGACAAGTGTGACACCTAAGATATAATTTATGATGACCATGACAACACTTATGCAACAGTGGTCAAAAACTTGTGAATGAGTGTGATAGGTGTTTATACGGTTAGGAAAACTCATAAACACAAATATGGGCCCTTGAAACTACTAGAATGAGCTTATGCATAAAGTGTGATAGCCAATATGTGAAAAGGTGAGATCTTACCTATTTTACGAAAGGGAGAAAAACACATGGAATGACTTTCAATGTTTGTGACCATACATGTCACTGAAGATATAATGATATGAGAGTAATAAGTTGTCCTTCATAATACACTAAGAGTTCCATTTCAACTTCAAGAAAGATGTGCTTTTTTCTTCATACCTACCCTCCAAAGGGTTGTGAATCAGATGGAGTCTTCATGTGGTCCTGATCTTTGATCTTCTATCATACCCCAAGTTTCCTTAGTATTCTTATCTAATGATTATCTTTTCTCCTTAACTCCTTATGTTTCATCTAGCATGTCCTCCTTCTTCATCTCCTTCTTCATCATCTTTCCATAGCATGGTAGAATTCTTGTATCTACAATCTGCTCATGACAAGACAACATCATTCTAATAAACCCCTATTCTAAGATGATGCAAAATAATCCATTGGCTGAATCGAAGCTGGTAGTAGGTCAAGGTGGAAGGCTTAGTGATTGGGCTAGATTAAGGTATAATATTTCGCAGTGCCCACTGAGGGAAAAATTTTCATAGGTCCCACTCAGGGAAAAAATTACACAGTGCCCACTGAGGGAAAAAATTTAGCAATTCAAGCAAGAAGTGGAGGCTATAGGATGGGGCCTTTGGAGGAAAATCTATGTAGTTTAAGGAGGCAAGGGGGACAGGGCAATTGATACTACAAAATTCGTATCTTAGGGAGGCTTGAAGGAAATAACTGTGTAGTTTCTGGAGGCAGTGAGGTTCGTGTTGGGATGGGGTCCCCAAGGGCAGAATGGAATTAAATAGTAAATTTTTGTAACAAATTTTGTAAAAGATGTAAGGTCTCTATGATTTGTGGATGTGGAGTGTGTAGACAAATAAGATTCAAAGGGGCTTAGCCCCTTGTTTTAAGTAAAGTTTTAAGTCATTTTTGAAGATTCACCCATGGTCCGCAGACCATGGCATTGTATGGAAAAGTATATAAATAGTTTATTTTTAGCGAAAGGAAGAAGTAACTTAACTTAGATAGAAAATTGGGAGTTCATTGGAGAGTCTTGGGCAAGAGCTAAGGCAGGAAGGCTCTTCTTCCTGAGCTTAAGTAAAGGAAGGAAGGCTCTACAACTGAGTGTGCAGAGGCTTAGGTAGAGTCTGCAGCTGAGTGCGTGAACCCCTGTAGCTATATGCGTGGGGTAGTTTGAGTCTGTAATCAGTGAATTGAAGATCAATAAAAAAAATTTCCAAAGAATTATTGAGTATTTATGTTTATATCTGTTAATGTTATATGTTGCTGATGAATGACATGTTTTATGAAATACTAATTTAATGTTGTGCAATTACCTTGAATCTATCTTAATAATGTACACAGTGAATGTTTAGACACTTCTGCAAAGTTTCTGGTGATTTCTCTTATGTTTTATGACGAATTAATTTGCTCTGCGGGAACTCTAATTTAGAATCTCTTTTTGATGTGCGTAATTAGGTTAATCGATTGTTACAAGTCTACAAGGACTGATCATGAACCTTCGTGAAGGTCTAAAGGCCATTTCAACATAGTTACAATAACGATCCCTATAATTTTATCGATCTGCGCTAAGGTAGATCCAAGGCATTGAAAGACATCACACGAGTCTCTGGATGTAAAAACTTGGTTCTTGAATTCCCCCATACTGCTTTGGGTAAGACTGCAGCCTGTGCTATGCAAGATGTTGCTGAAAGGGCCAATAGTGTAGGATTTCGTTGGTTGGCACAACTAACTCTGAACTTGGGTCAAGACCCCCTAAGCCAACAAATGGTTATGTTTCCGAAACTGAGATCAGCCTGAAAGAGATGTGTGATGTCACATCATTGGAATCCAACTAAGAAAGAAATTGAAAATTGGTTGGATTAAAAGATCCACGAGTTCACAGTGCAAGAAAACAGGAACCTTCACCTTTCAAAGGAAAAGTGGTTGAATAGATATCTATTTATAATGATACACGAGATATTTCTCTGCACCTTCCCCATCGAACTGTATGAGTGGTTAGCTAAATTGACAAATAGTCAAGGAATTTGGAAGCTCAATAGTCCTATAGTTTGGACTCTAGAATTAGTGCAGTGACTAGAAGCTTCTGTAAACAAGATCGCGCAGGCTATCGATCATTGGCTCAATCGAATTCTAGGAGGATTTCTTACACAATTTACAGTTGATACCTCAGTCAGCGATAGTGAAGCAGAGCAAAGATTATTCAAGGGATAGTGAGGTAAGTATTTAAGATCATTGAATACTTGTATTAAAATTTTATTATGTGAAAAACGGGCAATGCCATTACCTTGATGTTCAGAGCTACACGGAGTGGACGATTCTTTTGAAATCGTGAAGGATTGGGACTAGAGTATACTTCATTGATTAGACCTCCTTCAAGCAATGACGAAGGGGCGGGGCAGACTACGCTGCGAAGTATTGTTTAGCTAATCACTCAAGGGATTCCTAGAACAAGTCATCCATCAACCCCACTTCCACTTCCACCTACACCTCCACCACCACCATTCAACCTGGCAAACGCAATAAAGATGTTGATTTTCAAGGGCATAGGAAGTGAAGATCCAAATCAGTTCTGGTTTGTTGTGAACGATGTATGGACAATGCAACAAAACATCGATGATAATATAAAGAAATCAAATTTGGTTACTGCTTTGCAGGATCGTGCACTAACCTGGTACATTAAGTATCGTGTTGATAATCATCTTGCAACGCTAGCAGAGACTAAGACAACTTTGAACAAATATTTTAGTAAGCCTAAATCTGACTCATAATCAGTGATTGGATTTAAAGAGATCATGATGAAGGTCGAGGAGACACCTTGGGACTTTGATCAGAGGTTGAAGTGTCAGATCAAATAGGCTAACATGCAGATCACAAATAGCTAGCATCATGAATGGTTTATAGCATCGTTTTTCCCCATTTAAGAATTTATCTTTCACAACAAAAGATAGAAACACAAGTAAAAGCCTTGGAGATCGCGATGAGGCTGCACGCATCACCTATTCAACACACAAACCTATGGGTGCAACAGATCCACTTGCAATTAGCAAGCCTACAGCTAGAATTACAAAGTTTGAAGAAAGAAAAGGAAATTAAGGTTGAATGCACGCAGAAGTTTGGTGTTTGGAGTGCAAGGGCCACGAGAATGATAAGGATCATTATCCCATGTTCGCGAATTATATTATAGTGGGGGTCCAATTCCCCTGAAGCCAGAAGCCCCAGTAGGTCCAAGCATAGGGGTTGTGCTATGGTGTGGCATTTGTCAAGTTACTGGGTAACATGCGACAGATAATTGTCACTTGCTTGAAAAGTTTGTTCAAACACCTCAGCATCTATTCTATAACTTTTGCAAATTTGTGGGCCATGATGAGAGCCATTGTCGAAGCTATGAGTTGATGATGGAAAGAACCCCTACGTACCATATGCAAGTAGAAACTCAGCCCGTAGGTCAAGGCACTGTAGGAGCACGCAGAGGTTATCAGGGTCAAGGATGAGGCTGAGGAGGAGGAGGACGTGGTAGAGGTAGGGGTCATATTATCTGCTACAATTGTGGATAGTTAGGGCACTATCCACGAGAATGCCAGAACCCTACTGCAGACAGTTTGACCATACTATACAAGAATTCCCTGTGTTAATAGCTAATATTCAAGAGACGAAAACATAGCCTATGCAGAACTTACAAATGATAAGGGTTGAGCCCCGCGAAGAACGTCAGAGTGTTAATATTGTGTTAAGAAGTGAAATAATGACTAGCATTGATAAATGTAAATATCCTAAAGAAGATGGATGGGTTCGCAAAGCTCCAGAGAAAGAAGTTGGCTTTGATCTAAATCATGCCAAGGAAACATTTATGGAATCCAAGAAGAGCTTTGTTGAGGCCTCCACCTCAGGAAGCCAGGGCGAGATGCAAGAAATCAGCGCACCTGTAGAAGTTGACCCTTCTGTACTCACTACGTTTTTGGAGACCTGAATGAAGTTAATGCACGATATCAAGGTTGTGGAGGGACTGTAGGAATTATTAAATAAATGCACCAGTAAAGAAAAGGCCCCTGATGGACATCGCACGGTCAGAAAGATTGGAAAGCATAAGCCACAAACAGGGTGAGAGATGAGGCTAATAGTGCAAATAGGTGATTATGAGATAGACCAAGTCATCTTGGATCTAGGGTTCAATGCAGATGTTTTACCAAAATACACATGGGAAATGATGGGGATACATGCATTGCAGTGGTCTCCGATTCATCTAGGATGGCGAACCAGTAGAAAATCATCCCCATGGGATGATTATATGGCATAACGGTGGATATTGAGGGCACAAGTATAGTGGCAAAATTTGAAGTTATAGAAATTGTCGATGAGAATAATCCTTACACCGCGCTCCTTGGAATTGAATGGGCTATTAATATGAATGGGGTCATCATTTTGAAAAAGAGAACAATGTCATTTGAAAGAAATTTGCTTTGGGTTATAGTGTCATTGGACCCTATAGAAGGGGCACGCTATACTGAACCAATCTGTGACTATGAAGAAAGTGATGATGAGCTAGATCAAATTTACATGATAACGGCGTGAGATCAAGGATGGATCAATCCGATGGCAAATGGACAGATTGCATGGGACCGCGAGAGTTCTTGCACATTTGATTCAGACAAGGAATTACAACATTGGTAGAATTTCTTACATGAAGTTTCTACATCACGATGCAATATGATGACCAAGTCGTTGCACTACATTTCATCGGAGGTAAGAAAGTTACCTTATTATGATGGTTTGACTGATGTAGATATGTTTTTAGATGGCTTTGAGTGTGAAGTCCCAGAGGAACACCACATTCAAGCATTAGATTTATCACTGCACGCTACGCCCACATGATGGTGGGGCACACATAAGGATAGTTTTGCTTGATGGAAAGATTACAGAAGAATGATGAAGCTACGATTTGGGCATGCTAATACTAGAATGACTGAGAATTATAATGGGAAGGATGATCCGTGTGACCACCTGGCAAAGTGGACTAAGGCATGGGGGACAGAACTACATCCAGAGTGGGTACACATATTTTTCCATACCTTGGATACAATCAGGGAAAATTTTAAGAACTCCCCCTAAATTTACATATATAATAAATGGGTGAATCTCCATGGTATATAGGAAAAATGGAAGGCGATTTTATCAATAATATGATATGTATAGATAATTTTTTAGCGAATCTCTCACCAGGCATGGCGAACATTTTACTCAATTATAAAATCTTGTGTTTATTGAATACACAAATGAAATCATTGCATTTCTTTAAAATATCTTTTGAAATCAAAATTACCGAAATTACATATCGATAATCTAGTGGGTGTAAGATAAAATTCACCCGTGCCATTCACAGAAAGCATAAGAAAAAACCTAATACTATATATAAAACCAAGAAAAATTCAAATTCATCACTTCTAGGGACCTCATAACCACCCTGCCAATACACAAGTATGTTCCTGTTTGCAATTATAAAAATTACCCAAATTATAATCTGTTTACTCCATTCTAGGGACCTCGTAACCACCCTGCCAATACACAAGTATGTTCCCGTTTGCAATTAGAAAAATTACCCAAATTACAATTTGTTTACTCCAGCATATGTTGGAAAGTTATAAAAGGATGACTAGTGCAATCAATCCATTCCTTTTAGACCTAGATTTGTTTCAGTTTAAAACAGAAGTATTCAAATATACTTGTCGAATGTTTATGCTTTAACCATTCACCTTAAGATGTTTTTACAATATAATTTCCTAAGTCTATTTAATATCTTCATTATCATAAAAACCAACCTATATCCATCTGAACTCCACATCTACCACTCTTAGAGGGATGAAATCTATTTATCCCTCTAAGCACTTGGTAGAACCAGAATTAAGATGGATCTAAGATAGAATTTCCCCTTTAAATAGTCTATGCTCACATGAATACCATGGGTTATCATAAACCTGGAGCTTAAAAATTACTATTAGTAATTTATAAAAGTTAATAGTTGATTTTTATTTTATTTTTATTTTAACCAAGCTAAAATGTTTAACATACATTAAATTATGACATCCATTTTTACTCTTGATCGGATCAAATATTTTTTCGCTGTTTGCAAACCACGATATTTGATACCTCTCGGGGGTTAGTAGATCTAGAGTAAAGATGGATCTATTCTGGTTAGCCTTCATAAATAGAACGAGGGTTATGGACTAAATATAAAAAGAAGTTTTATTTATTTACCATGCGTCTAGTTTATTTATATTTTTATTTATTTACCATGCCTTACAAATATGGTATTTGGCCCATATGATTCACTTAAATAAAACCTCTTTCTTGAGCTTTCATAAATAAAACGAGGGTTATGGACTAAATATAAAAAGAGGTTTTATTTATTTACCATGCATCTAGTTTATTTAAATTTTTATTTATTTACCATACCTTTTGAGTAAGTATAAAAAGACGTTTTATTTATTTACCATACCTCCACTTTACTTATATTTTTATTTGTTTACACCCTTGCATGTATATAAGGTGACTTATGGAGTAAATATAAAAATGCTTTATTTATTTACCATACCTCTTATTTATTTTTATATTTTTATTAATTTACCATATCTCTTTTATAAATATGGTATTTGGCCCATAGGATTCACTTAAATAAAACCTTTTCTTGAAAATGGGCGAATGGATTCACTTAAATAAAACCTATTCTTGAAAATGGGCGAATGGAAGGTTGTAACTCCTAATTTCAAGGGCCAAATTTACCTTTTTTACCCTCTCCCTTAAATAAGGTGGGCTATTTGAGGTGATTTGTAAAAATGTACTATGATACAAAATATTCGCCCACTAAAAATTTAAAACCCCTTAATTTCGCCAAAGGGCGAACATTCGCCCCTAAAATCACCCCTAGTTGGGACCGGAGGCCAGGCCAGGTTGTACTTGATTGGGTCGTAGTTAACTTAGTGAGATCTGGCAAGTTCAACGTTTCCAGAAACGGAAGTCTAGGAGGAGCTTGGGGATTCCACCCTGACTGGGCGGAATCCCCAAAGCTCTGAAAAGATTGGCCTGGATTTTGGAAGGCACCAGGTTGCCCGAAGTAACTAGTAGAACCCACTGAACCAAAAGGCAAGCCTTGTGACCCAGCAAAACTCAGAGTTTGACCAACTCCGGCCGTATATCCACCATACCTAGCAAAGTTTCCCCCTAAAGGATTATAAGGATTTGATAACCCCTTATATGGATTCCAAGCCGAAGCTAGGGGAGGAATACTTTGGAATGAACTAACCGTGGTATACGGCCTATTCCCATATTGGCCGAAAAATGGATTCCCAATTACAGCACTACTAAGCCCAGGGTTATTCCAACCTTGGAAAGGATTGTTGCTTTGTCCTATAGAAAAAAAATGCATGGATCCTATCATTGGGTTGGAATGTGGTATATGACCACTTCCGAATGGAAAACCTTGGAATGAAGCAAATCCACTCATCATGGACGTGGCGGCCCCAAACGGAGCTGAAGGAATGCCTTTTGAATGGGCGCCAAATGGGAAGAATCCAGAACCAAAAGCATTGGTTTTGGAATTTCCACTCATGGACGGAATGGAGGTAGATCCAACAAAAGACGTGCTAGCAAAAGATCTGAATAAAGAGACGAAGGGGATGGAAATAGTTCCTCCCCCTTGTATAGATATGGGAGTCTGTACAGTCGTAGCACTTGTAGAATCCATGCTTCCAGTAGTGGTCATCGAAGGTAAGCGCGTAGCGTAACCTAGACTTGATGGTCTATGCATCGAAGTCCCAACGTATTGTAATACGTGTGGATGACTAGACGGTAGGGGAGAATTCGGAGCCGCTAACGACTCTAAAAGTTCTTCTACCTCTATATTATCCTCCGCTTGTAAGCGAACTCGAGAAAGAACTGGAGTGTTCCTCTCTTGTTCCGCGGAAGTACCAGGCCTTGCTTGAATACTAATGCCCCCGAGAGGAGGATCAATCCCTGATGCGTCAATTGCCGTGGGATGAAACCCACCGGTATTATTACCTCTGCGCCTTCTCGGAGAAGGCTCTAAACTCGGTGGTGAAAGACCACGAAGTCTTCGAGACCGTCTAGGAGATCGGTCAACCACTTTGAATTTCTTGTTCAAAATCTAACTAAAGACTCGAAAAATTGAAAGCTAGGCCGACTAAGAGCACAGAGCACCCACTATAAAGTCCCTAAAGATACAGCCAGTCACACAACTTCCAAGTATTTCCGCTCCGAGTGATTAGGACCGGACACCAAAATACAAGAAAGTGCAATAAGGGGCCTTCCGAAGATAGTCTGGGATGATAAGGGCCCAGGCCTATCAGCGAAGGTAACAGAGGAAGTTACGTTGACCTTCTAACAACAGCATGCGCTGGTGCAAGCCCCCAAGCTTCGCAAGGGTGCCCTCCAGTAGTACTGTCGAGAGTGATACAACGGCGACCTTAGGTGCCATAGGATTCTCCTCCACAGCCACCTATGTAGTTCCCTAGGAGTAGCAACTATGGATACCAACTCGTCGCAGAAGCTAGGCAGAACAGTCGTGAGGTAAGTTCGGACAAGTAGGAGAGGGGGTATCTCTCTTCCCTGTCTTCACAGACCCTCATGCTTAACTCCCAGATCTTGAGCTTTCCTGGTCTTCCTAACGCTATTGGATTTTCTCTCGTTATCTAGACTCTTACTTTTGACGTTTAAATGGCCTTGGAGAGTTAACTCTCCACTCGCCTAATCCAAGGCCCTAAAATCCTAAAACTTGTTGGTGTATTTAACTTAAAAGAAAAAGTTCTAGTGAATTTTAGTTAGCGCTTTATTTTAAAATGGGTTGTTCTTTAAGTCAGGGGATGATGGAAGTGAAACTAGTGGTGTTTTTTCGACGCAAAAGAAATTAAAAAAACCTGACTATATGCATGTGCACTTGCCTTTGTTTTTCGATGAAGAGTAATTTCTATAGGGTTCAAGGAAAACTTCTAATGAAACAAACTTTTCTTTTCTTTTCATTAATTCACATTTCACACTCACAGAAGTTAACAAAGTTATGTATGCCTAAAGAGATGCAAATCTATCCTAATGCAACAACTATATGCTTGATGCAAGATTCAAAACAACTCTACAAACAAGAAATGAAAGTTTCTTTGCTTATCAAATTTTCTTTTGCTACTTAGAATGTCTAGATAGAATATGAGATGCTACCATTCATTTCATCTAAACACTAAAAACAAAACTTAAGACAAACATAAAGCACTTTCTTTCACTAAAAGGAAACTAAATGAAAAACAAGTTCAAGAAAGCAAAACAAAGTCTTTCAAAAAGTTTTCTTCAAAGTAGTAACAAAAAAGTCTTTTCAAAAATTCTCTCAACAATACTGAAACTTTGCGATTGAAACAATTAGCAGCAACCACTTTTGCAAGCTGACACCATACAATGGATGAAAACTCAACAAAAACAAATGTGTTTAAAGATGCTTTTTAACAATCGAAAGCAACAATGAAAGCTTTGGTAACAAAGACCAAAAAAATCAAAAAGACAATTTCAAGAAAGTATCAATTGACAACTTTCATGAAACAAAGAAGTGGATGGTCACAAAAAGCGGTTTTGTCAAGCAAACAAAAGGTCACCAAAAACCAAATCCAATACAAAGATTGATAACAATCTTTATGCTCTGATAAATCAGAGCAGCCAAGATTCCAACAAGAAATCTTGCGTGCTTTTAGCAAAAAAAATGATGACGCTTGAAAACACAAAACAAGACCAATACTCCTTACAATCAGAGAGAAATCGGAGTAAGACACTTGTTGTGAAACAAACAACTGATACTGACAAAATGACTGTTTCAAACTGAATCAAACCACCAGACAAACCTTCAGAGACACAAAAATTTACAAATCCTGAAAGTTGCAATATATACGCGACTATACTTACGTGCAGATTGCGTGTATAAGCGACTGTGCCTGAGGAAACCTGCGTATACGCGGGTTTATTTTAGGAAAAAAGCGTATGTACGCTTCTATAACTAAGGAAAACAGCGTATATGAAAGATTTCAAGAAAAATAAAAAACAAACTGAAGAAACTGGCAAAACTTAGAATTCAAGAACAGACCAGACAGTAGCAGCAAAGCAAAAAGAAACTAATCCCTGATTGGCTTGACAAACACGCAAACTAGGAACAACAAGAGTGTTGTCCCCAATGGAGTCGCCAATTCTATTGAGGGATTTGCTCCCCTAGGGCTTTTGGGTGGAAACCCTAGCAGACTGAAAGTTGTCTAAACAGAGAAACACACATTCACACAACCATTATGCTATTAAAAGTACATTCTAAAGTAAGAAGGGCGTACCTCAGGTCCTATGTTCGAGAAGTTCCTCAAGGGTCCAAACCCTTCTTCAAGTCCCTTTCGCTCCTTTGTCCTGCAAAGCAACCAATTCCAAAGAATACAGCAGTATATGGACAAAGACTTATAAAGAAACCATCTTTATGTTATAAAAGAAGGAAGTTAGTTATGAACTTTAAACAACCATTCACATATGAAATTCAAACATGAACATCATAAACATGAAGAAGAAGCATATCAGGAACCAAGACGTGTTTCTTTATTATAGACAAATAGAATGTACAAAAGGAGTAATATCACCTGAGTAACCTTTTGCAGGCTCCAAGAAAAGCTTCCTTCCAGATCCATCCAGCCTCAAGCCTTTAGCATATCTCCTTCCAAGACTCACTCCATCATGCCATAACTAGTGGATGAACATCAACTCACAAGGAAACAAGGGTTTCCTGTATAAATGGGGGAAGTGCATAAGGCACAAGGGTCTTCAAACCTAGTCAAGGGAAAAATCTCAGTATAATAACCTTTCTCTCTCTTCTCTCCTCCTTTTAGGCCTTCCCTTTGATGTCTTTTTATACCACTCCCAAAGTAGTTTTTTAGTTAGGAGTTGGTTGGGAACAATTGGGCCACGGGCACTAACAGGTGATCAGCAGGTAAAACCTACGATCTCCACCCAAAAATAAGGAGTTTTATATTTTTTTAAGTGTTTTAATACATATACGCAGGTTGGGTATATTCCTACCCGCGTATACACGCGTTTAACTCGGGGCAATGTCGCGTACAAGGAATAAAACAGTGTTTGTTAATTTTGGGACCAAGTCTAGAAGGAGGGGTTTCCCTAGGCCATGAGTGCAGCATCACAAACCGTAATAGTGAGATTTGGAGCTATAACAATGCATTAACTAACTGAACTCACAATTAGTTCCTCAAACTATTTGAAACTAATTTAACTGGACATAACTCAATTAACTGAGCTAACTAATTACAACTCAAATACAACTCATCCTTATCTCCTTAATTAAGGGATAACTTCCTCAATCAAAGGCATAATTGTTGCATGTCTTCACAAAGACTTCACGTTTGAATTTCTCCAACTAATTAACTCAAGATGAATTAATTAATTATTTTTCAAACGGCGAGTAAGACTAAATTAAAATTTTAATTCTTAATTTTGATTCATGGACAAATCAAAATTGGAATATATCCCGAAATGCTACTTATAGCAATGTTATTTTTAGCATTTCTATTTTTTCTATTTCCAACAGAGTTGGAGTATATCCTGAAATGCTATTGATAGCAACGCTATTTTAGCATTTCTATTTTTATCATTTCTTGTTGCCATTTTCAACGCTTCCTCTCAATAATAAACGCATTCAACTCGAACCCAATCCTGAACTTTGAAATTTTCTGCATGCAACACTTCTCTCAAGTGTTGTTGCTCCAAAAACTCTAGGAACACAAAAAATGTCCAACCTGAATCAGAATGATGCCTCTGTCATCAAAGTCTCTGACTGCTATTGCCTCTGTTGAATGAACACTCTGCACCTCTGTGCTTTTCAGTATCTAATTGCTCTATTCTCTATCACTTTGATCTCTAACTACATCAATCACACTGATTCCTCCTACTTCATCCGTGTTGTTGCTGGTCCTATCTCCTAGCACTGCACCTCCTCTCATCATGTTGCATCGTGTTACCCACTGCTGCACTGAAACTCAGTTACTGAGAAGTAACTGATCTCCCAACTGACCTCCCTATTGGGATAGAAACATCCTCTGATGCTGAAGCTTCCTCTGTTGCTCCATCCGCATCTGTCTCTACCCACTCAGCCAGTCCTGCTACTCCTTATCAAGGCTCCCGTAGCAAGGTCTAATCAAAGAGGCAGGGTACCTCGAGGATCCTACCGCTATTTCATCCTTCTTGGGACTATCACTTCACATTACCCCACCTCACACCTAGAGGTATGGATGCATGTGATCCCTCTGCCCACTTGGCTCAAAATTTCCCTCTATTGGAGGTCTCTGCATGAGTGGATGCCTCCACTCAGTCTCCTCTCGGCTTCTCCAGTTGTGGTTTCTCCACAACCTCCTGAACCTGCTTCACCAATTTTGGCTCCTCCACAATTGTCTAAGACTTCTTTTGTACTCTCCCTCTCAACAGTTGCCTTGCTCCTCAAGGCTTTGCATGTATCTTGAACCTTAGGAGCATACAGGTTCTTGGCAAGCACACTGATCTATTTCATCTGTTTCATGGTGATGTGTCTAAGGAAAACCTTTCCCTTACTGAAGACTACATCATAGCCTTTGTCTTCCAGCATCACAATCAATACCAAGTTCTTCTTTAGTCCTAGCACATACTTCACATCTGTTAAGGCAATGCGAGCTCCATGCTCCCTCTTAAAAGAAACCATGCCCACACCTGAAACTCTATACTTTTCATCATTACCCATTACTATGAGTATCTGAAGGTATTTCTCCTCCAAGGTACTAAACAAACTCTTATCGTCGATCATATGGAAAGAGGCTCCACTGTCAAGAAACCAACCACAACCCATCATTGATTAAACAATGCATGCGATGAGGATAAAATCCAATTCGAGCTGAGAGGTTTAGGTGTTGTTATCCTCTGCCCAGACCTGCTTGTGACTTGTCAAAAGCTTTCCTTGGTCTAATTTCATTGATGTTAGGGTTTTAGGTGAAATTCCTAGAAGTTTTGGTCTCCGGTCTTGATTTTCATTTTGGTTGTGTAGTAGCTCAGAGCTTAGAAGCATAGAAGCCTCAGATCACCTTGGTTTTTACTAGCCTTCTTATGAGTCTGACCATTTGTAAAATCAACCTTTGTTGAGGAATCCATCTTAAGTTTTCTCTTTCCAAAACTTCGAAAAGCTTGTGTTAAAAGTTTGGATTTCACTTTTACAAAAAAAGAACAAAAGATCGCTTGTTTTTTGACTAATTTGTGATTATGGACAAGTGAGTCCTTGGTTTGCTTATCGCCAAGTAAAACGTCCTTGAAAAGACAAAAACATTTTGTAAGCTTTTACTTCAAGTAGTTTTTTATAGTTTGTAGATCTTAAGATTTTCTTTATTCATAGTTTTCTCAAGATTTGCTTTAGTCATAGTTTTGAGTATTTTTATAAAATTACAAAAAATATCTTTTGAAAAATTTTGTTTTGGTAGCATTTGAGCGTTTGAATGAAAAAGGAAATTCTTGTGCAAATAACTAGTTGTCTCGTTTTGAGTGCATTGGAACAAAAACTCTTTTTTAAATTTTTTTGTTAAGAAAGATTTGTGTTTACACGCATTTGCATTCTCAAACTCTTTCCTAGCTAGAATTTCATTGAAGAGAAAAGATTGTTTGATCATCTTAAGTGCATCTTTTTAGTGATTTTAAGTCGAGTCTTCACACCACGAGTTTCATCTCCGCACCTCTTGAATTAATCAAAAACCAATAAAAATAATGCTTAAAGTAAAATTAATCTAGAAATCTTTTTATTTCTAGGGCTCTATTACACCAACATAGCTTAGGCTAGTGTCTTGGAGTAGGGAGTACTTAACTCTCCAAGATAGTAAAACAAACAAGTAGTTGTATCTTGCGGTAGGAGAAAAATCCAATTGTTGCATATGTGCTCTGGGAAAGCTCCTCTTAAAGGAGAAGCACGAGATCGTGTCCGAACCAGTGTGGGAATCAATCCTTCCTCATTGGGAACGACGCCAGATATTAACGTATTACAAACGGTAAACCTCAGATTAACCATTGTCGAGGAGCCTAGGGTCACTTGCTGGTAAACCTTGGTTTATGTCAAGGAGCCTTCAAGGGGATTGAGCTTGTTACTCTGCCCTTGCGTGCGCATCAAATCGTAGACTATTCCCCCAGGTATATTTGTTTCTTTTGGTAACCATAGTGACCATATTCTATAGGATTCTTCCTAAGATGACGGTGGCGGGAAGATCCCACTGTACCTGGAGCAGACGTCGGCTAGACTCACTTGGATTTTTTGGGGGGTTCTTTTCACTCGAGACGGTTAAGTGGAGAAACTTGTGATAGTCTATTCATTAAGCAGGTTGCCGGGGTAACTGTTCCAACTGCTATTTCTTTATCGAACTCTGTGACGTTGGATTTCATCACCAACTAGTGTTTTCGGTCCGGAAAGTTATTGTTTGTGTGTGATTGATCTCCTAGATTCTTTAGGCGTGTGATTCAATTTGTTTGGTTCTTTAGAGGCTTTAGCTGGTTTTCATTGAGATTTTACTTTGTTTACGTGTGAAGTAGTTAAAAGTCTTTAACTGTGGTTGAATTACCAAGGCATTCTCGTAGACTTCGGGGCCAATTCCCTGAGTTTGTAAATGTGGCTGAGTTACTGAGGAAGTCCCATAGACTTCGGGGCCAAC
Source organism: Pinus taeda (assembly GCA_000404065.3). Classification (NCBI taxonomy): domain Eukaryota; kingdom Viridiplantae; phylum Streptophyta; class Pinopsida; order Pinales; family Pinaceae; genus Pinus; species Pinus taeda. Next base: position 9,069 of record APFE031142687.1, on the reverse strand, counting down.
CTCCTGAGGACGTACTGAGCCAGCTTGAAGGCTTGAAAGTCCTTGTAACTCCTAGTGACGGTAGAAGTGGGTCATCTGAAGAAGGTGAATCTTCTTTGCTAGTACATTCTGATTCTCAACTGTTAGTAATTTCAGAAGTTACTGGTAGTATTGCATCTACTAGTGATATAGGTGAAGAACCTGAAGTATCTGAACCCGAATCTGAAATTGCTGCTACTCCCATATCAAAGTTTGTTTCTCCAACTTCTAGTGGTCCTAGTTCGCCTAGGGTAGAAACTATAATTACCCAAGATCTTCCTTCTGGACTTATAGCTATTGAAGAGCTTGCTATTTCGGACATCGAAGAAAGCTTTCCTTTTCTAGAAGATCGACCTATCTTAGACCTTAGGGAGCGTGAATCAATCTTATAGTCCACCTAGGAGTAGTGCTTGGTATCGTTCTTTGACTAATCTTTTGGAAAACCCGGGACTAAGTTTTTCACCACCTCGTATTTTTTATCACCCAGCACCTAGAGATTACTATCCTTTATTGAATATGTTTAGCCCGTCATCCATGTTTTCTCAATCTCTGGAAGCCTATTTGTACGAAGGTCCTTCTGTTCCTGTTGGGTATCAGAACATCTCTGGTACTTTTTTGGGAGCATCTCCTCAACCTATCGAACAGAAGTTATTAACTGGAAGTAGTGGTACTAAATCGTTGAGTGTAGAAGATATTCTCATGATGTCAGGTTCTCAACCTCAAGGTGGCTAGTTACCGCCTAGGGGGCAATCTCAAGGTACCCAGTATGTGCCCGAGGGACAACCTCAAGGTACCCAGTATATGCCTGGGGGGCAACCTCAAGGTACTCAGTTTGCGCCTGGGGGACAACCTCAAGGACAGTACATACCTACGGGACTGTACATTCCTCAAGGTCAACCCCAAACTCAATATGTACCCTAAGGTCAACCTCAGTATCAATATGTACCCCAAGGTCAACCTCAGTATCAATATGCACCTCAAAATCAACCTCAATATCAATATGTACCTCAAGGTCAACCCCAGTATCAGTACGTGCCTCAGGGTTATCAACCCCAAGGTCAGTACCCATCTCAAGGTCACCAACCACCTTCTGGTCAATCATATTACCAACCCTACCCTCAACCCGGTTATGGTCCTCAATATCCTCAGCATGTTATGGGTCCATACCCCGGAACGAATTTAGTGTGGGATCCATCTCAATCCCAGCAGGTCTTGCAACCGAATGTGCAGTCGTCATCTCAACCTGGACAACCCTTGGTTTCTAGTCCATCTCAACAACCTATCCAGTCTACTGTTCAAACTTCTGCACCTTTTGTAGTTTCTCAGTATGGGCCTAGTACGCCTCGTACTCTGCCTCAAACGTCTGTTGCAACTACTACAACATCTACTCCATCTACCCCACCTTCTTCTAGAGTATCAACAGATCTGGTTTCTACTGTCCCTGTATCTACCCCTCAGACATATTTACCTCTCAGATGCCTGTAGGAAGTACGGTTGTCACTACTCAACCTCAATTTAATCAACCTCTGTACCAAGGACAGTACCAATACAGTCCTGCTGCGCAGCAACCAACCTATCAGTATCAACCGTACCCTGGGTATACATATCAACAACCTCAGCAACCCCAGTATGGTTCGGTTAATCCTGGTTTTCTAGGAGGTCAAAATATCCCAAATGTGATTCCCATTCCTAGTTATACTGGATATCCTCCTCCTGGGGCTGGTATGCAGACCCCGAGTTTTAGGGACCCTAATCGTCAGTTACCGTTTATCGCAACTTTAGACTTGCTTGACTTGACGCGCCTTACGAACGATCCAATTAACTATCTTCAATATTGGCCACCAATGCCGCATAAGTTGCCCAATGATATTCCCAAATTCGAAGGTAAGCCAGGAGAGGACTCGTCGAACCATGTGATGACTTATCACCTCTGGTGTGCGTCTAATTCCATTTCAGATGATTCGATTTGTTTACGTCTTTTCCAGCACACTCTAATTGGTCTTGCGGCCAAGTGGTACATTGAGTTACCGCGAGCCACTTTTTATAATTTTAGTCAGTTAGCTACCTCGTTTTTAACTCATTTTCAGTTGTCAGTTAGATATGACAATGGCACGGAGCTATTAACTTCGTTAAAGCAGTCGACGTCCACTTACATTTCAGATCATATCCATGAATGAAGACGTCGATGGCGTTTACTGAAGGTTTATATCCCGAATCAGATCTTAGCTGAATGGTTTGTAAAATCCTTATTGCCCAAGATCACTGAAGATGTAGCTAAAGTCGGAGTAGTTACTGAAGAGCAAGTCATTGCTCAAGCACAATACCTTGACTTAGTTTACACTCAGTCAGGTACGTTACACGAGAAGATCCCCAACCTACCCAATCAAAATCATATCGTTGCTGCTCCTTCAGGGTCTCATGCCGCTGATGGTATGATTGGCACGGTAAATACCAAAAGTAATAAGAAGTTTTCTAAGAATTCTTCTCCTATAATAACCTTGCCAGATTCCCCGACAGGAGAGTCTTCCGCGGAACTTTCTGCCGATATTCATGTTGTAGAGTCATCTACAGCTAAATCAAAAACCTGTGGTAAGAAGAAGGGAAGAAGAAGAATAAAGAGAAAAATTCAAAAGATAAACCCGAAAAAGCGGAACCCACTAATGAAAAATGCAAACCTCGTTATCCGTGTCTCATCTGCAATGAAGACGATTATACGAGAGACTGCCCTCATCGGGCAGAAGTTGCAAAAATTGTTAAAGGTTCCCAAACTCCTGCTGTCTTGAAGGATCCTTTTCCAGCTCAAGATAGTAAGATGATAGGTTCATCCTCTAGTGCCAACGAAGAACCCATATTGATGATGTCTCATGTAAGGATTGTGACTCGATCGCAAGATTATGGGAGTAAAAGTCCTATTGATGGTAAAGAAGTAGAATCTTCTCATTCCAATCCATCAACCTCAGCTGCCGGTTCCAATCCACTACAGATCGAGAAACCTAACCTGGACTTAGTAATGAAACCGCCCACAAAGGGTGTACTTCGAAAGTCTACTTTCAATCCACATGCGAGAGTGCCTCAGAATTACAACATTGTTGAGGATTTAGTTGTTTCACCCTCAGCAATGTCGGCTTTGGAAGTGCTATAATCATGTCCAGCACAACACAAATTACTTTTGTCGGCTATAGGAGCTGTTGACGCTCAGGACCCGAACCTTATAATCTTCGATCTAGAAAATAGTGCACCACGTTTACCTCATCAAATGGCTGTCCAAATTCCAGTGATAGTCAAAAACAGACCTGTTCATAGGACTGTGATTGATGAGGGAGCTTCGACGTGTATTATGTCGATACAATGTTGGAGATCGCTTGGTTCTCCTTCGTTAAACCAATCCCCGACAATTCTAAAGGCCTTTGATGGCCGTGGGTTTCATCCTTTTAGCATTTTACAGGATCTACCTATAGAGGTTGAAGGTAAAACCGTTAATCTAGATGTGGAGGTGGTTGATGCCCCTCTGGATTACAACCTTCTCTTAGGTCGTAGTTGGTCTTACGCTATGACAGCTGTTGTTTCGTCGGTCTTTCAGCTAATAAAGTTCCCTCATAATGGAAAGATCGTAACCATAGACTAGTTGTCATACTTTTCATCCGACTCAGCCTCTGCTGAAAGCATTCAGCATGTTGGTAAAGCGACGGTCCCTTATAAGGATGTTGGTGTAGGACTAGTTAAAGATTCCAGTTTACTGGGCACTTTTCCTTTTCCTCCTATCAACGCATCATCTTCTACTGCAACCATTCATATGATTTCATCAGGAACCATTGTTAATGATGATCCTTGG
>APFE031142681.1:298340-324397 GCA_000404065.3 Pinus taeda | reverse complement strand
CTCCTTTGCTTTATATAGGCTAGCTCTTCCTCAAATCAAGGATCATGGGGCTCAATAATAATAATAAAATAATCAATACCGCGGGCCAAAACCATGATAACCCAATACTGCTGGCTAAAGACCATGAGAAAACCCCACGGGTGGGCGCTTAACTGCCTTGGAATGTGTGCACTGGGGTACGCACCCCATGAATGGGTGACCTGCGTATTTGAACGCGGTCCCTGCACGGCATACCTGCGGGTACGCTCCTCCTGTACAGTTCTCCTGCGTACTTCTTTATTTTCATCAAAAAAAAAAAAGAGAGCCAATGCATTGGGTGTTGCCATCAAGTACAACATCTGAAGCATATAATCATACCAGAACCATAATGCCAACAAGAAGATATATGAAAGAGCCAGTCAAAGTTGCAAGACCCCAAGTCAAAGTTACTAAAGATAAAGAGGCCTCGAGACCATTTTTGGCACTTCATTAAAGTTGGCAAAAGTTCCAAACCCAATGAAAAGCATAGCAGGATTTATATAAAGAAAATAAGCTGAACCTGGATGCACAACATAGCAATGAAAAGTATTCTTATTGGATCTTTGAAAATCCCACTTAATAGCTTGACCCAACAGAGGCAACCCAATGGATGTACCTCGAAAGTTTGCAAAGGGTGCACAAAGTGAAATCATCGGGATGCAATAAGAAGGTGGATGTGGAAGTACACAATGCAACAGAAAGTAGTCATTGGAAGAGAATTGAGAGGGCGTGCCCCACCTTAATAACTCAACTTGCTAAAGGTGATCCTAGAGGTTTTCAAAGAAACGACAAAAGGAGAGCTGACCCAGAAGTTTAAATAGAGCATAACAAAAAAACGATCAAGAACCCTTTGAAAATTTATAAAGGAAAATCATTGACAAAAAAGGCCTCAGACCTTTCTCTATCCTATCTTATAGTAGGACACCTGGCAACATATTATTGGCCCAGATGATGGAGAATGATGATGTCAACAACTTATCAATGGGAGCGTGACATGTGGCAGGAAAATATGTTTTTTTTGGGCACCTTAAGGGCCCATTTCTAATTGACACATGGACCAATAAGATGATGATACATGGAAGAGGTGACATTAGCATGATGTCATCCCATTGGTCATAGCCCCGAAGGTTAAAGAGAAACACACAAGAGAAACATTGAGAAAGAAGCATCGGGCTGATGAGGTGGTGTCAAAGCTCATTCGACTCAAGAACAATTACTATTGGCACTTGAAGCGTAGGGATCGCAGGACAACTAATCCTTTAAGGCCCAACCTGAAAGATTTAAGAGGAGACATGAGAAAAGCGTCGGGCCTTGGGAGCTATGGGGTAAGCACCGGATGGAAGCACATGTAGGTATGAAGTCCAAGGGTGCAGGAGCACATAATGAAGAAATGAAGCCCTTGCATGATTATAAAGGAATAAGCGCCTGAAGGCTTGAGCAGATGTCACTGCATGTGGTCCTATGGCACATAATAGGTAAATGTGCCAACAAAATGAGCTAAAGTCCAAAATCAACATATTTAGTGGCATTTTTAGTTAAAATTAAAAGGGTCCACAAATTTTTTATTTGGCAGTGTAGTTTGGAAGAAATGTTGTTAAAAGGATTTGGGCGATAACCAAATGCCTTAGATGAATGAGTCAACAACTTGGTTTTGCAGTGTGACAATGTATTGCATGGATGGTGGATTCAACAACTCTTGGAGTGTGGTAGTTAAATCCAAACATATAAGAAATCGAGGGCATGCAACTAATTGGAAGAAAAGACAATTTAGTGGCACAATTTAGTAGTTAAGCCTCTAGAAATACAAAAACTACAACTAAATTTTGTAAAAAGCCAAAATAGAAAAATTAAGAAAAAAAACTGAAAGTTCGAATTTTGAACTATAAATCAGACATTGAAAACTTAAAGAACATATGTACAAAAACCAGTTGATCAGGAAAAATGAAAAATATAGTGGATTCATGCAAGCATCAAAGAAAAGGTATCACATAAAAATATAAATCTAGAAATATTTATAAGCATAATTCAAGCAACAAAGTTTTTCAGGGGTGTCGATGAGAGATTTTTGGTGCAATGAGATACATTGTGCATCAAGAGTGAATCAGAGATTAGATTTGATATCTGATAGGTGAACGATAAATTTGTGATTAAGTGCTTTGGTGTGTTCATCAAAAGTGATTTTTGGTGTTGATGTCGCTAGTGCATATAATTTGGTGATTTGTTCAATAATGAGAAATTGTTGAAGGTGATGGTGTTTTTATCACTAATCATAGATTGACAAAGGTGTTTATAAAGTGGTTTTGGTGAGTAGTTGTAGTGAGAAAAATTTAGTTGTTTATGAGGTAAGAGGTCTATTGGTTCTAGTTTGAAAATGGATGAAAAATGAATCAAAAGGGCCAACAAGTGGTAGCTTGCAGATTAGGGGTTGTAGCCCCTTCAAGTGGGTGTTGGTAAATCTTTAGGTGAAATAGTCTCTTTTAGTAGTATCTGATAATAAATTAAGGGAAAGAGTCCCTTTTAGTAGAGGCTGATAAATAAGTAGGGGCAAGAGTCCATTTCATTAGAGGTTCATAAAAGAGCAGGGGAAAGATTCCCTTTCATTAGAGTTTGATAAATGAGCAGGGGAAAGAGTCTCTTTCAACAGAAGCTGATAAACAAGTAGGGTCAACATATCTTTTAGTGAATACTAATAAAGAGCAGTGATAGAAGTTCCTTTTAGTAGCAGTTGATAAACCTACAATTATTAGCTTGTGGGGCATTGATGTAATCAAGTTGAATCTTGTAATAAAAGGAAGATTGGTGTCTTGTGTATATATTTCTCATGTGTTTGGTGATTATGTTTTACATGATTTAGTTCTATTTGTAATCCATGAACAATTTCTAAAATGATTGAAAAGTATAATTTGTGAAAATTGTATAATTTTTCCACATTATTGATTCCCCCCACTTTCAGTAGTGTCATGGTTTCCATTGTCTCTAACAATTGATATCAAAGAAAGGTTCCTTAAGGACCAATTTAACAGCTATAAGGAAGATTAGGGATCATGGAAAATGAGGTCTGGATTACCTTAAATGGAGTTCCATTTTCAAATGCCTAAATTATACAACTTGGAAGGTAAGGATGAAAATATACTTGTAAGATCTTTATTTCTATGTATGACTAACTATGGAGAATGGAGTAATAAATGATAAGTTTGATAAGAAAGACAAGGAGAAAATCATGTGAGGGTTGTCCAAGTAATATATTGAGAAAGTAATATGTTTTAAAATGTCTAAGGAGGTATGGGATAAATCGCAATTCATCTACCATATAGACATGCAAGCTACATGTGATCCCAAGAGGCTTACCCTAGAGGATGAAGCAGTCAAAGATTCGAAGAGTGTTGGGGATGTTTCTCCTATAACAAGAGGAAAAATTGTTGGTCAATACCATAGGAGATGACATTTGGAATTAAGTTGTTTTTTAGTTGTTACCATCACACAATAGGTCATTTCTCTTCAAATTTATTAACTACAAGTACTAATGAAAGTGGGAGTTGTTCATCAAGTTTTAGTGAAAAAAGGAGCACCCTGATAGTAATAGAAGATCTTGACAATGGTAAAGAAGTCAATGGGTCCGCCTTCGATGAAGAGGAAGAAAGTAAAGGTTGTGTGTCACTAGAAGAATCCCTAGAGTCATCAAGGGAACAAACTATTGAACAAGATGTGAGTGAAATTAACACTTGTTTTGGATCTTGTTTCTCCTCTATTGACTTGTAAGAGCTTGAAGAAAATATCTATTTGAAGAGGAAACTTATATCATCTCTTGAGGAGATCAATAAATTCAAAGCTAGAAATATGAATATGGAGAAGGAGAATAAGATATTAAAATAGCGGCTGATGAATCTTCATAAGAAACCAAAGAACTTTGAATCATTTTAAGACATTCAATCCAACCATTTTTCCTTTTAGGCCGAGACAATGTTGGAAAATGAAACTGAATCAATAGTGACATTAAATGTTGAAATGTGTAGCAAGAAAGCCTCAATTTGACTTTGCCTTGGTCAAATTCATAAAATTCGAATTTCCACATCAACAGACAAGTTGGAGGCAGTTAACTTGTGTGACATGGCTCTTGTCACTTAGCTAGCTCAGTAAATTTGAGTTAAAGGGATTGGAGTTCAGTTAAGTATTTGTGATTGATAATTTGTATCAATCAAGGTCAATTATTTCTAGTTGTATTTAGTTAAACTAGTTCCAAATATTAATAGAACTAGTGGAAAGTCAGTTGTGCAGTGGGACAAAAATCTAACTCAATGATCATCTAGTTAACTCATCAATAAACTCAAAATAGCTAGTGCATGAAAGGAATTTGAGTTCCTCAGTAGTGGCAAAGATTGCAAGGCAGTGTAACAAGGAGTTGTAAACTAGTTTGAGTGTACATTTTTTGCATGTAGTTAGATGATAAATCCTTGGGAATTTTGCAATCAATTGAAGGAAAAATCATAAAAAATAGGGGACAATTCCTCAGTATTTGCATAAGGAAATAAGGGCTCAAGCCGAGGAATAATTTGATTAAGTGTGGGTCAAATATTCTCATTGAGCAGAGAGATAGGTTATTCACTTACAACTTGTGCTCAACTTAGAAAGAAACTGTAATACATTCTCTATTCATATGATTAAGGCAAAGTGGCTTGAGGGGTTATTCCTAGTTGGGTCCCCTAAAAATATATTGTGCATGTGTGGTTTTACTTATTGCATGTTTGCGAATGTTTTTCTAAATTGTGAATTAAATTCCACATATCAGTAGAGTATAATTGTGTCTCTTCACCATATTTATACATTAAAGGGACCCATGAATTTGGGTAAAGGAAGATCCCATAACACTTCAATGACAGAGGAAAGAATGCAACACCAAGGAGACCTAAATACCTTCAAAAATCAAAACAAAGGTATGCAACCCTTCATATGTTTCTATTGTAATAACGCGGGGAAAATTTCCTCCAAGTGTCTAGGGATGAAAAATAAGGTGAAACAACATAGGTGGAATGCACTATTTCAGCCACAACCATGAGTTTGTAAGAGAAATTCGAATAACCAAGCACAGAGAGTCTTTCCCCTCAAAGGCAATATTTTCAGTGGCCCAAATCCACTAGGAGAATGTGTATCAGTCCAAGAAATTGGATAGACAAAAACCTTGGCAAGAACAACAATTCCTTTGTCCCCTTCTTGAATAATGTTGAATGCTACATGTGTAAGAATTATGGGCCCAAAGTAGCTAAATGCAAATTTGGAAAGAAATACTCTTTTCAAAATGCTACAATTGGAGACATGGATTATGATGAGAGCCAAAAAGGAAAACTATGCAGGAGCTATTTTAGCAATCTTAAGAGAGGCAACTCAAATGGGGCATGGAGGGAACATAGAACAATGTTTGGCTATGAATATAATCAACAAATATTTGGCATATCATAGTATGGAATTCCCATAGTTGATCTCTCTCTTATATAACCTGTAATAGGTAGAGACTCCAATCAGATAAAGGATCAATAGCTCTAATAGTTCTTCATTGCAGTACATGAGGAAATATGGCAAATACAATGAGAAAAAAGAGCAAGAGGTAAATTTTTTATTGGATTTAATTGGTGCTAACAAAAGGAATGATCAATGGTCTATATGCTCAGGCAATGGTAGAAAGTCAACTGGTTGGGAAAACCAACACAAGAAAGAAACTCATATCCAGGTATGGAAGAGAAAGGAAGATAATCTACTCAGGGGGAGTAGATACCTTTCTCCTCTTCATTGAAGAGAATAAAATGGATTCAAGGGAAGCCATAAAGGTTAGATGCAAGGAGTAGAGTGGAACACACCAAGGAATGCATCTGAAGTATAAAGGGAAATATGCCATTTTATCTTGATTGTTGAGTAGTGTGGTTTATTGAATGTTGTTGTCAAATTAGATTGGTAGTCTGAGTATATATAGATGATGATGATCTATTTACTGCTGAAGTTTCTTTAGCATGTATTTTCTATAGATTCCTAATGTAAAGAGGGAGAATGGCTACAAAGGGAGTATACTCAAGTCCATGTGTATGTGTTTAGGTAGGAACTATTATAAATGTAATCCTAGCTGTGACTCAAACCAACATGAATTATTTCTCATGGATCAATTGCACAAGCATGTGTTGTTTTAACAAGAGATCCCTCTTGCCCACTTGAGGTGGAGATTGGTAGTAATTATTCCTCTCCTTTCAACACAATCTTCTTCATAGGACAAAGAGGAAGTTGTTTAGATTGGATCAAAGGTACTTGATATTTTTAGCATAAGAAAAATAAATTGACAAGTCTACGAGATCAGGGAGACAAAGGGAGATTGTTAACATAGGGAGATTGTTAATAGGAAGAGCATGCTAGTATCTATGCCATTGATGTCAAAGGGGGAAAATTATTGCTGATCAAACAAAAGATGGCAAATAACCTCATACAAAGGGGGAGAAGGACCGCCAACAAAATAGACGGAGAAACATCAAAGACAAAGAAGAGAGTTACACTTGTCTTTGCTTGATCATTGATGATGGTGTTTCCATCAATACTAAAGGGGGAGATTGTTGGAAATATGTTGCCATTGATGGAAAAGGTAAGGGAAAAGGAAATGACAAAGGTGTAAAAGTCAAAGCATGGTAATTGCAAAGCACTAATAATGTTGTTGTCATTGTTAATGGATGGAAAATATGTCATAGGATAGAAAAGGATGTCATACATGTTCAGGATTAACTACAAGAAGAATGAAGATCAACATTCATGGTGAGATAAGTGTAAACACTTTAGTGTTGAGGATCAGTTACAATAATAATGAAGATCAACCTTCATGGTGAGATAAGTGCAGAGTCTTTGTCGAAGCCGTTTCTAGCATAACAAATCATTTTAGATGTAGATGGAACCCACTTAGGTGTAAAGTGCTATGAAAGAGATTTTTGGTGGTATGCGGAAGTTTGAAAATGACCTCCTAGATTGAAAGATAGATCCAATCAAAGTTGCAACCACCCAATTCAAATTTAACATAGATAGAGAGGCTTGGATACCCTTTTGTGGTGCTTCATTAAAGTTGGAAAAAGTGTCAAACTCAGCGATAAGCATAAAAAAACTGACATAAAATAATTGGGTGCATGTGGATGTAAACTATAGCAGTAGAGAGCATTCTTATTGGCTCTTCGCAGATCCCACTCAACAACTTGACCCAAAAAAGGCAACCCGATGGATGTGCCCTAGAGGTTTGCAAAGGGTGCACAAAGTTCAAGTGTCATGATGCAACAAGCGAAAAGAAATGGAAGTACATAGTGCAATAGAAAGTAATAATTGGCAAAGAATTGGGTGGGAGGTCCCCACCTTAACAAATCAGCCTGCTAAAGATGATCCTAAAGGTTTTCAAAGCAATGACTAGAGGAGAACCAACCCGAAAGTTTAAATAGACTAGAATAATAAAATGATCAGGAACTCTTTGAAATTTTTTAAGGGAAAATTGTTGAAAAACAATGCCTTAGACCTTTCTCTCTCCTCTTTGATAGTGGGCCACTTGGGAGAATACTATTGGCCTAGACGATAGAGGATGATGACATCAGAAACTATCCAATGGGAGTGTGACACGTGGTAGGAATATTTGGCATTTTTTGGCACCTAAAAGACCCATTTTTTATTCACATGTGGACCAATTAGAGGGTGACATGTGGCACAGGTGATGTTAGCATGACATCATCCCGTTGGTTAGAGCTCAAAAGGTTTAAGAGAAGTGCACAAGGGAAGCATAAGGCAATAGGCATCAGGCTAAGGAGGTGATGTCAGAGCTGATTCAACTCGGGAGAAATTTTGATTGGCTCTTGAAGTGTCGGGAGGACCCCTCAAGACAACTAAGCCTACAAGGCCGAACTCAAAATATTTAAGAGGATGCATGTGGAAAGGCCCAAATCTTGGGAGCTACGAGACAAGTGCTAGATGAAAGCACATCTAGGTATGAATACCAAGGGCATGAGAGAAAATAATGAAGAAATTAATCCCTCGCAAGATTAAAAAGGAATAAGCGCCTAAAGTCTTGCGTGAAGGTCACTGCATGTGGTTCTACGGTGGAAAAATTGTGCCAACAAAAGGAGCTAAAGGCCAAAATCAACGGATTCAATAGCATTTGTAGTTAAAATTAAAATGGGTCGAAAAGTTTTTATTTGATAGCATTGTTCGGAAACAATGATTGTTAAAAGGCTTTATGCCATAAACAAAGGCCTTGGATGAAAGAGTCGACAGCTTGGTTTGGCGGTGTGGAAATGTCTTGCATGGAAAGTTGAGTTAACATCCCTTGGAGTTTGGAAGTTAAAGCCAAACATAACAAAAAGCACAACAATGTAAGAAATTGGAAGAACAAACAATTTAGTGGCATAATTTGGTAGTTAAGCCTCTATAAATAGAAAAACTATAGCTAAATTTTATAAAAATCCATAATAGAAAAATTAAGCGAAAAAACTAAAAGATTGAGTTTTGAACTGCAATTCAGAAATTGAAGACTTAAAGAACAAATTCATAAAAATAAGCTAAAATGGAATTCTCACACAAAAAATATCATTCCAGAAATCTTTGTAATCATAATTCAAGTAGCAAAGTTTTTCAAGGGTGTGGATGAGAGGTTGTTGGTGCAACGAGATGCATTGTGCATCAAGGGTGAAACAGAGATTATTGTTGATATCTGATAGTTGAATGATAAATTGGTGATTAAGTGCTTTGGTGTGTTTATCAAATGTGATATTTGGTGTTGATGCCGCTGGTGCATATAGTTTGGTGATTTGTTCAATAATGAGAAATTGTTGAAGGTGATGGTGTTTTTATCAGTAATCACAAGTTGTTAAAGGTGTTTTAAAAGTGGTTTTGGTGAGTAGTTATATTGAGAAAAAACTAGTTGTTTATGAGGTAAGAGGTCTATTAGTTATAGATGAAAAATGAATCAAAAGGGCCAGCAAGTGGTAGCTTGTAGATCAGCGGTTGTTTCTCCTTCCATTGGGTATTGGTAAATGTTTAGTGGCAATAGTCCCTTTCAATAGTAGTTGATAATCGAGAAGGGGTAAGAGTCCCTTTTAATAGAGGTTGATAAATGAGCAGGGGCAAAAACCCCTTTCAGTGAAGATTGGTAAACAAACAGGGATAGAAGTTCCTTTCAGTAGCAACTGATAAACCTATAAATATTAGCTTGTGGGGCATTGACGTAATCAAGTTGAAGCTTGCAATAAAAGTAAGATTGGTGTCTTGTGCATATCTTTCTCATGTGCTTGGTGATTATGTTTTACATGATTTAGTTGTGTTGGTGATTGATGAACAATTTCTAAAGTGATTGAAAAGTATAATTTGTGAAAAATGTATAATCTGGCCACACTACTAATTCACCCCTCCTCTAAGTAGTGTCTTGGTTTCTGTTGTTTCTAACAGTATGAAGGAAAGAGTTTCATGATGGTGGTAGTTGATATAATTACTATGCATGTACACTTTTGTGTATTATCTCATCATTTCAATGTTATTACAGATGCTACTACATTTGTGGAAATAGTTCAAAATATAAATGGAAACCCAAAGATTTTTGTAAGTGATAGAGATCCCATTTTCACTGGAAATTTTTGGACATAGTTATTTTCTTTTCTTGGTAATCAATTGGCTCATAACTCATCTTATCATCCCCAATATAATGGGAAAATTGAGATAGTGAACAAATATTTAGAAGGATATCTATGTTGCTTTGCATCTGATAAAAACTCACATTGGGTTAAGTGGTTACCTATGGAAGAATGATGGTATAACACTTCCTTCCGCACCACAGAAAAAATGACCCCATTTATGGCACTTTATTGATATCATCTACCATCCATCACATCATTTATAAGTTGTAATTATAAGGTTCAAGCAGTGGAATATCACATCAAGCATCAACAAAAAGTTCTTCAACTCTTAAAGGATTACTTAACTCTGGTGCAAATTTGAATGAAGCAACAAGCAAATCAACAAAGAAGTGAAAGAATTTTTGACGTGGGAAATTGGGTATTTTTATAATTACAAACATACAAACAAATGTCCCTCAAGCTATCATGGCATACAAATTGGAGTTGACCGCATGTTCTCAAGTACACCCAATTTTCCATGTTTCATGCTTAAAGGAGGTTATAGGTGACAAGCTCCCAGTTCAAACTGCATTGACAAAACTTGATGGGGAAGGAAAAATTATATTGTACCCTAAATACATCACATAAAAAAGAATCCGACAATGATGGAATTGATCAATTTCAGAGTATCTCCTTAAATGGAAGAACTTACTTGCTAAATATTCCACATGGGAGAATGAGTATTTTATACAGATGCATCCAAAACTACTCATGTGTTGAGGACAACACGTTTTTGAAGGAAAGGGAAATTTTAGGTTCCTATAATACTAGTGTAACCCCTATATTGTTATTGTCGGACCCCATGTAAGCCCACTATTATTACTATTGTGCCCTTGTTATTGTTATGTAGTACCTAATTATATTTTGACCCTTTAGATTTCTATATATACTGAGTAGGTATTTTCATTTGAATAATCCAAAATTTTTTCATTTATGTGATGTAAAAGGAGGTTTCCCCCTCAAAATGTCTTATGTAAGTCATTGATCTGTCTTTTCTTATGTTTTTGCATTATTTTGATCTGGATACATAACAGATCGATGTGCTAGTCTCAAGATACTAAGTTAAAAAAATTGTGATTTGATTATAATATATAATCGATAAATGTAGGTATAGAGCATTAGTGGATAGCTTCAAAGAGAAGAGATGGAAGGCTTGAGGAAAATAAAAGATGCAAATGCTCGTGATTTTGAATATACTCATGGTGAATTTCCATTAAAGATAATTTGAATAAATTTGTATGTATAAGAAATTATAAAATATATGAGTCTTATGTATTGTATTGTGTGAAGGATATATTTGCCGACACTTATTGTGAAAATCCTAGATGGAAAAAATAAATATTGTTTCTAGTTGTTAATGTTTTCCTTCATAAATTTAATTCTAGACTCTAAGAAATCAATAGTGAGTAGCATACAATTAACCCTGCCATTCTTTATACAACACATTTAATAATGAAACAACACATCAACATTAATTAATAGGCATAAAAAGAAAGCTATCAATTGGATGAATAAAACAACTGAGAACAAAGAACAAAGAACACCTAAGAGCGATAGTCATGTGTTGTGACCTATCCATAGAGAGAGGTAAGAGAATCCCCAAGATTAGAGAAGAACTACCTGACATTTTTTAGTTGGATTAGCATTCTATATGGTAGATATACTGCAGAGAATGATTGAGAGTTGAGATTTTCATTTTGTAGCCACATAGTTAGTAGAAGTCATATTAAACCTTATATATGTGCATATCCCTATCTTATTGGTGGTTGTTGTAATTGATTTAACTATGTACACCAATAAACGTGGTTGATGTACAATAATTATAGTTCCACAAGAGGTAGAGGTCCAAGACATTGTTTCATCCTTGCTCGGGACAAGCCAGGAATTGAGGGCGGGGGAGATGTTGAGGGGCCTCTTAGGCATATGTAATTTATCATATCTATATGAGTGAATATATGTAACAAAGGGTAAAATGTTAATGCATGATTTATTGGTTGGATCTGGTACAACTGCTCCAACCACATCATCTATGTATAAATGTGCATGGAGACTATTGGAAAGACGGTTGAATTGCTTCCCAAAACTCCTTTCTTCTTTTTGTATGTGTGTTCTTGATATTTCCATGATGTATCATGTTCTTGCATGTGCATTGTAAGTTAGGTTTACAATAAATCCTATTAATATGGTCAACTATCACCCCACCACCATAAGCTTACAAATGTGAATCTTTACCATTATAAATATAAACATCGTGTAATGATATTACATTTAATGAAAATTATCATCTTCCTAAAACACATTACAATATTTTGATGCACATATAATATAATTTAAAATATTCAATTGCAATAAAAATTATACAATCCATTTGGGGAGTTCTTCAGATGAGAGGGAAGCGATGATGTTTAGCAATTAGGGTTAGGGTTTACCGCAGGGTTTGCCTCTGGCAGACCTGAGACTTGGGCAGGGCGCAGGTAAAGTCTGTAGCCACCTGCACCAGATCAAGACAAGGAAGATTCACGGGCCATTGGGGCAAGCAGACAGGCCTTGGGCTAGGCTGACCAAGAAATGATAGAACCGAATGGGGGGCGGGGGGGTGGAGTGATCCCCTCCTACAAAAACGTAATGACAGGTGAGGCAAGTAGGAATGGAATGACCAAATTCGCGGGGAAACGAAGTAAGGACGCGTCGGTCATGGGGGCTTGATGGCAAGTTGGGTTGGGAAGCAAATGTCTGCCTCGAGCAATGAAAAAACCCAGGTTTGTAGTCCCAAATAACAAACTAGAAGAATACAAAGGATATATGAAAGACCATGCTCTGATTTGCAAGTTTGTAGGGTCATGGCCGTTAGAGAAAGAACTGGAAAAATGGATACAATAGAGATGGAAATCTAAAGGACATATTGACCTAAAATTAGGCGCTAAGGGCTTCTTCTCGGTCATTTTCTCTAACCTGGAAGATAAGGAGAGGGTTTTTGATAATGGACCCTATTTCTTCAACAACACAGGTCTCTTTATGAGGCACTGGGAAGAATTCTACAACCCAAATAAGGAGAGAATGTTAGTGGCACCAATATGGGTCCGGTTGTTTGGACTCCCAATTGAGTTTTGGGATCTAGAAATCCTGGAAGGTATTGGGAACTCAATTGGGACCTTTTTCAAAGTAGCAGACACCACCAGGAAAGGTAGATACACATCCTATGCAAGGATATGTGTTTACATGAATATCACGGAACCCCTTCCTAATTGTATTGAGGTGGAATATCATGATGAGGTATGGCAGCAACCAGTGGATTACGAGCACATTCCATTTCACTGTAGAAGATGTCACAAATACGGTCACTTCTTCATATCTTGCCCCCTGAATGCAGCTAGGGCATCACCAGACACTAGGAAGGAGGAAGAGTCGAGGAAGGAGGAAGAATCGGGCAAGGATGGAGATGACGATTTTACATAAGTGCATCGCCAGAAAAAACCTCAAAAAGGATCGACAAATCTTAAACCACCTTCCAAGGAATCAGCTCAGGTAAATTAAAATAAGTTCGCGGCTCTACATGAAGAGGAAATGGAAGAAGACGATGAAGACAATGGCGAACAAGCAACAAAACCTATAAAGATAAACAAAGGGAAAAGTAAGGCATAAGCCAAGATAGGGCTGGAAAAGGAAGGGGAAAGGATATAATCCCAACAAGAGTAGATCCAAATGGAGATAGACCCCTAGAAAGACAAAGGCAGTGAAGAAGAACAAGTCATGAAGATACTACTACAAGAATGGAGGCATCTGGATGAGAAGTTCATCCCAAAAGATCAGAAACAATTATACAAAGACATGTTCCAATGTTACAAGGAGAAACGAGGGGCAATCATAGTTAGTTAACCAGAACACCAAGGATCGCAAGGGGGAAAAAACACTGAAACAGGTAATACCGGGAAAGGGGGAAGAAATCGGGGAAGAAGATCCATGAGCAAATCCATTCAAATGCTAGGCGAAATGTTGGTGAATTCAGGAAGAGTTGTACCTCTATCAAAGGTATTCCAAAAACCCCTCAAATTGTTGAAATGATAATTACAACTTGGAATATTAGAGGACTGAATAGTAAGAGGAAACATAGATACTTGAAGGAGAGACTTAGGAGAGATAAACCTAATATAATGATAATCCAGGAAACGAAGATCAATGAGCAGAAACTGAAAGACATTATGGACAAATTTAAACCACATTACAAGATAATAGGCCAGGATGCCATACGAATTGATGGGGGCTTGGCAATACTTTGGAACCCAGAGGAGGTTCAATTTGAAGACTGGGTAAGTTTACCTGGTTGGAAATTTTTGGGGCAAGACATTTTGGACGTGGTTGAAGAATCTCGAAGAAACCAGAAGGTATGTCCCAGCTTTAACTTTAATCTTCTGTCTCTTATTCCTAAAACTGCTAAGTCTCAAGATCCCCAATGTTTTAGACCTATTTCCCTTTGTAATGTGATCTATAAAATTATCGCAACCCTTATGGCCAAAAGACTTAAGCCCATCCTTTCCAACATTATTTCCCCTGAACAAACAAGATTTGTGGAAGGTCATCAAATTCTTGATGGTTTGATAGCATCACAAGAAGTGGTGCACTCTCTGAAATCCAAAAAGAAGTAGGGATGATGATCAAACTGGACCTCTCTAAGGCTTACAATCGTCTGAGTTGGGAATGCCTTAAATCAGTGCTAGCTGCCTTTGGTTTCTGTAGAAGATGGATTGCTTGGGTCTCGGATATGATCTCCACCCCAAATTTTTCCATTCTCTTAAACGGTACACCAACCACCACCTTCAATGCCTCTAGAAGATTAAGGCAGGGGGATCCTCTATCTCCCTTCCTTTTCATCATAGCGGCGGAAGGGTTGGGGAGATATATTAAAAAAGAATTGCATGAAGGGAAAATCAAAGGGCCCCAGATTTGGGGGAATGACCTACAGATCACACACCAGCTATTTGTTGACGACATCATGTTGTTCTGCACAGTATTTCTTAGGGAAGTAAAAAGAATGAAAGGTATCCTAGATCTCTTCATGGAAGCATCGGGTACTCAAATCAACAAGGAGAAATATTGCACCTACTTCTTTAACACAACCGGAAATGTTAAGACTTATCTGACAAGAATCTTGGGATTTAGATTTGGTGACCTCCCCACCAAATATCTTGGCACCCCGCTAGCTCCAAATCCTCTAAATATGGTGAATTGGCAACAAACCATTGAGAAAATGACTGGAAGATTGGAAAACTGGTCCTTCAAAACTCTTAATCTAGCAGGAAGAGTAGTCTTGGTCAAGGAAGTCTTACAAGCCATTCCGATTTACCAACTCTCGACAATGGTAGCTCTAAAGGAGCATGTGCCAAAATGGTGGAGATTATCAAAAAAATCATCTGGGGAGGACCGAAGAAATAGAAGAAATGGGCATTGATATCCTGGCAAGGTTTGACCAAGAGTAAAGATGAAGGGTGTCTAGGATTAAGAGATCCTTACACCATGAACCAAATACTGGGGGCAAAGCTCTGGTGGAGATGGATGGCGGGTGGAGGAGACCTACAAAAAAGAATTTGGACAAAGAAATACAACATGCCAGTAAATACAAAAGAAATATTAAGACATAGGGAAATTCCAAGGGGCTCTACAATTTGGAACCTAGCCAGTCAGAATAGAGACATAATATCCAAGCATGCCTTTTGGGAAATTAGGGATGGGAGATCAGCTAAATTCTGGGAATAAGCCTGGCAGCATAGGGAGAAACTAAATGGTATACTGGGTCTAGGAAACACCTTGCAGAAGGCTAAAAAGGTGGGTTTAAATTATGTCAGAGAGTTCTGGAAAGAATAAAACACAGAGGAGTACTAGAGAATATGGAAAAACCCATAAGAATGGGATCGAACAATAGATGGGGAACAAAGAGAGTTGTATATAAAATAAATGAAGACAAGGAAAATAGCCATTAGAACAGGTCCAGATATACTGAGATGGGGACATTCAATGAAAGGAACAGTCATGATCAAAGAAGCCTATAACCTTTCCATGGAACAGGAACAAGATGACCTGAAACCCCTATGGAAACAAATTTGGAAAGGAAATTGGTGGCCAAAAGTTACTCACTTTCTATGGCTAATGTGCAAGGGCCGAATTCTGACTTGGGACCAACTACGAAAACGTGGCATTCAAGGTCCAGCCCACTGCGGTCTCTGTAAACAGGACCAGGAAACGACTGAACACCTTATGAATTCTTGTCATTTTGCCCAACAACAATGGGAAGACATTTGGTGGGTCTTTGGAAGGACAAATAGATATCCCCAAAACATCAAGGAAACAATCAATCAATGAGGGTGTGTTCAATTCACTAACCCAGTGGTGAAAAGAGCCTGGAGTCTAGCTGTCGGTTTGAATTTGTGGATGATATGGAAAGAAAGAAACCGTAGAATCTTTCAAAATAAAGAGTTGACTCCAGCACAGGTTTGGAAAAGAACCCTGGGTGACATTAGAGAAACCATTCTAGCGGAAACATGGAGTCAAGAGGATTGGAAGACAATGCCTAGTGAAGAACAGATCCTAGCCAATCTAAACCTAGATCAAAGAATGGTAGCACCCCAGATGTGGAAACCTTCCAGCTCAAACATAACAAGCCCTATCCATTTCTCACGCCCTTCTGCAGGTACTAAATTTTGATGGGGCCTCCAAAGGCAACCCGGGGTTAGCGAGGCTTAGAGGCATCTTCCGAGACGATCAAGGCAGAATAAGATGGGTATACTCAGCCCATGGTGGTGTCATAAGTAATAATGAAGCAGAGCTTACAAAAAATTGTC
This sequence comes from Pinus taeda, assembly GCA_000404065.3. Classification (NCBI taxonomy): domain Eukaryota; kingdom Viridiplantae; phylum Streptophyta; class Pinopsida; order Pinales; family Pinaceae; genus Pinus; species Pinus taeda. The sequence continues at coordinate 307,881 of APFE031142681.1, read as the reverse complement.
AAGGTTTAGGGACAACGATAACACTTGGATATAACCAATTGGAGATGGAATGAGACTCCCAACTAGTTATAGATATGATGAGGAAACTTAATAACGGAAAGACCTGGGATAAGATTGTGAAAATCTGGAGAACAGTTAGCCTCGTCCAAGACCTGGGAAATCTAATAAAGAGGTTCAAATATGTGATCATAAAACATGTAATAAGGGAAGGTAATAGAGAGGATGATTTCCTAGCTAACTAGGGAAGCAATGAGCAAGGAGGTAATCTAGATAGTATCTGGCCATTACAACTTGAGGACCCCATATTGGATCCCCTCAAGGCAATCCTAGACCAAGACAACCATGATGCTACGAACTCAATATAGCAGGCATAGGAGGCCCTCAATCGGGGTGACAAAGTGGGAGGGCACGGGCATTAAGACAAACAAGAAGAGAGGATGGTAAGGACGACCGACCACAGTCCTCATGCTTGAACAGTAGGGCATGGTGGCATCTTGCATGACCGTGGGAGCATCTATGAAGAGAAGTGGCACGATCATGAGGAGAGAGGTTGGCAAAAATGGTGGCAGCAGACTGATGGGATGTAGGGTAGGTGGGAAGGGATACCTGAGGATGGAAAGAGCAGGGAGAGAGCATAGAATGCAGAAGATGGGAAGACGGGAGCAGGGCAGCACAAGAATTGGGAACCTCAGGGGCTGAGCATATTTCCGGGTATGTTTCTTCACGTTTACCTCCTGTAACTCCCACTGAGAAGTATATTATTTTGAACGAGGGGTCCAAGCTTGCGTACGCTGGGAAGGGGCTGCAACAGGGTAGGCCTAAGGATAGAGATGAGAGGTAGAGAGATGGTCGAGATCAGTTGCATAATAGAAGCTAGGGCATCAACATGACTCGAGAGTGAAATTTCAAGATAAAAGGTCAGTCCTAGGAAACTAAGGATGGAAATTCTCGGAAGGATTAGAGGTTAGATTGCATGACTGCTCCCCTTAGACCAAGGGGGGAGAGAGTCAAGACTCTACGGAGAGACGGGGGGGGGGGGGATTGAACTGGGAGGGAATTCTTACAAAGGGAAAATTGTTGCAGGACTGGATGTGTGAAAAATTTTCAAATCTAATGTTTTATGTTGATAATTGTAAGTAGGAGTCTGAAAACGAAGAGATGGCCCGCCTAGGTAGAGGAAGGGGTTGAGGGGGTTGAGGGCGCCAGATCCAGATAGTAAAAAACGAACCTACCACTTCGGAGAATGCAGGGCACAGAAAGGGTAGGAAACCCATTGAGGTGGTGGTCAATGAGGCAGCAAGAGCATACAAAGAAGGAATGGATGCTGACATTCGTAAGTTGATCCAGGAGATGGAGGATAGTGTCATGGAAGAAGACTCAGAGCTAGAAATGGAAGAATGGGGGGACCTTGACCCCAACCTAAGGCATACCAGGGGCAGGGTGTCTCTCTTCAAATAAACCATGCACATATACTGGGTCATGAAATGCTTGTTGGCCAAATCTCTAGAGCAAGTGGCGAGGAAGATGGAGAAAATTGTCCAAGGCATGCCCAACCTCAAAAAGGATATGAAGAATTTGTAAATGATAATGTTTATATAGGATAGCAAGCTAGATAGGATCCAGCAACGAATGATGAAGTTGTCTTAAGTGCCGAATGACTCTGTTGTAGCATCAACTATCGTGGATTCTGAACAGGATGATAAGAAGGAATAGCATTTTACCTTCCATGTTTTACTGAACATTCTAGCGGATAGTCTTTACTTTTCTTGTCTTTGTATGTCAGTTCAGACCTTAAACTATGTATCTAGTTGAGAATTGTATTTAGCTTGGGTTGAAAGACTTGTAAAATTTTGCTATTGGATGGCTTATAACAGACTAAGGTGGCCAACATACTTGGTTTCCCATGTGGGCAAGTTGAGGCCACCAAGATTTTGTATATAGAAAAAAGAAGGAACTACCATAGCTTACAGATCTATATCTATATATATTATATTATTATATATATTAATATATTATATTAATATATATATATATATATTATAATTATATTATATATATATATATATATATATATATACATAATATATACAAAATACATACATACATTTATTATACATATACATATATATACATTACATCATACATTACATACATAACATACATACAATATATACATATAACATATAATACATAATATATATATATTATATATATATATATATATATATATATATTATATATATATATATATATAATATATAAATATTATATATACTATATATATATATAGATATAGATATATATAATCCATTCCTTGATTAAGGTGACAACACATGGGACTGATGTGGTTATTAGATGGCAAACCTCATCTTCAGGCTATGGTCACCTCCAATGTAACCCACCTCATGCCAAGCATTAACATGATGCTTTGAATTCTTAAACCACCAGCCTACATGGAATTTAAAATTAATTGCAAGCATGTGAAAGACGTCACCTGAATGGGAACACGTGTAGCCATAGCCCTCTCCTTGGCATGCTAGCCATTTCTATTTTGGAAACTATTCTTTGGTTGTTTCCACCATGATTTTTGGCTACGAAATTTGGCTACTTGAGTCAATTCCTGGGAGTCTCCCTTGGGCCTTCCTATCTCCTTCATCCACATTGGAGCTTGAAGACGAGCACCTTGTTGTATTTGCTGGTTCATCTTTCACTTCCTTAGAGGGGATTAAAATTTTCTTTGTTCTGAATTTGCTTCAACCGTCAACCTTTGAATGCATATTTTGTGCTTAGTGTATTTTTCTCCTCCCAACTATGATTACTCACCAATTAGCACCATGTCGACATGGTCGATGAGGGTGAGGTAATATTGGTGGTTCCAGGGATTCTTTTAGGCATGAGGATTTAGCACCCAATTATCATAATCACACACCCCCAAAAATCTAACCAAAGATTCATGCAGTCATGGAGGAGGTTCAACATGAAATATAGGACATCCCAGACTCAAAAGTGATGCATGGTATTGCAACCTACATCCTTGACATAGGAAAAAATAAGGATTGTGAAAATCATTATTTGTAAACAATTGATTTATATTGGCATACCAAGCTTCTCATGGGAAAGGTACTAGTTGATAGCTAGGAGATTAGGGACAACATTCTACAAAACTTGAATGAGATGAAGGAGTTATAGATAGACATCAAGGGAAGACTAAAGCACTTCGAATTAGGCTCAACTGTAGGCCCACCAATGTTTCCCTCATGTAATCATGATAGCCATCCTTTTGACTTGGATACTTCTCTGTCTTCATGATTTTTAGGTTCCTCTTTGCTAGTTTTCTTAATATGCTTAGTATTTCAATTTAAAGTCACTACTGTTACTGTCCTTTTATTAGTTTTTTCCTTGATATGGGACAAGTATACTCTTTTTTCATAGGGCTATAAAATTCTATTCAAGCTATAAATTCACAATTAATTTTCCCACTTATGGGACAATTTTCATGTCTTTTAGTTTAATGGAGTTATCTCTGAGATTGATTTGGACATTAATAGATAATTAATTATTCTATCTTCTATCTGTGATCTAGTTTCCTACTTCAACGCCAAAGATGAATAACCTCTCAAGGACTCCACACTTTTTTGATATAGAAATGAAAACCTAACATAAAAAGAAACATTATACAACCCATAAAAATATATATACATAAATAGAATATATACAAAGACATACATTTTAAAATGAAATATTTTCAAATCCAATAATACATATCTTAACATAAAATTACATTATTATTAATACACCTCCATACTATAAATAACATTAGCCATTTACTATTATATATTATATATTATATATATATATATTATATTATATATATATATATATTATAATATATATATTATATATAGATATATATTTGTTTTGTGCATACCATGTTATCAACATTATGCGTTTCACATGTCATGTGACCAAAATTTATATACTTTTACATGTTTTGTGAATAAAAATTTAGCATAAGTTATGTTAAATGGTAGACAATTATTTTTTCTCATATTATATATATATTCTTTTAATTTAATAAAAAATAGTAAAAAAAAAACTAAGAATTTTTTTTTTCCCACATCAAGAATACCCTTATATTTATAAGGAGGAATATTAGATGTTTTGTTCCTTTGAGGGATTACTTTATTTTAACAATAAGGCCACTGCGGGAATGAAAATCATAGGTTGGGGGTCCCAATAATCTCCCAAATTTACTTGAGATTAAACTCGGTTTGGACTATGGAAAAAAATAAATTATAATTAAATAATGAAAGCTTTAATTATAAAAAATTGTATTTAAGTATATAGTGATATTTAAATGAAAAACAAAACATATTGTTGGAGACTGTTCAGAGGAAAAACTACTATATTTGTTGATTTCCCATTAATCCAAGCATTCATATACATACATACATACATATGTATATTCCTAGGAAAGAAAAATTCTTCCCTCAAATCCCGAGGCTAGAGTGAGGTTGTTGGTACCGAGATAGCCCACATGTATACTCACTTAAGATTCACAAGGCTCAAATCCATTACAATAATATTCATCGAGGCATTATAGCTCACCATATCACTAGCTGGGATATGAACCTAGGTGGGGAAGATAACAACCATTCCACTCAACCACTAGAGATAACCCTAGTTGACCATACATACATATAAAGGTTTCATGACCTTTGGTTTCAACTTCTAAGTTTTGATGCCTCTTCCTATTCTATTCTTCAAATATCTCTTATTTACAATTCACCAAATACCCAAGGATTAGGTGTACAATATTCCCCCACATAATCTAGAGGGGTATTTGTGAGTTCATGTAGAGAGATGAAGGATAGATACCAATGGTTGGGTGTGCTCCCTGAATCTAGTAATTTTGGGGATGACCAAAAACTAAATGGCTAGTAGAAGCTAAATATTTCTTCTATTGGATGATGGTTTAAAGTTGACCATAAACTAGTTTCAAGTAGAAGCTTTAAGTCTTCTACTAAATTTCATTTTAAGAATGATCATAAATTGTTTGCTGATGTACCATAGCTATGTCTATGTATTTCAGTTTGGAATTCCAAAATTACAATGGGCAACAATGTAATTAGTAGATTCAAATTCTTTATCATTCACTAGATTTGATGCTTTGTCTTTGTCTCCTCTTTAACTTTTCCTGTATTTTATCTTCTCCTAAGGGAATGTACATGTATTCACCTCATTTCCATTTTACCACACCTATCATATTGGAGATCGGATCTCTTTATTCTTTAATTGCCTTCTTGTCTAGAAGAATAATTTAATTTATTCTTCTATTCTTATGCAAGTAAAATGGTTTCTCTGGTGGGATCATTCTATATTCTTCCTTCTAAAATATTTTTCACGTTCTGTGACTTTCACCACTAAGGAGTCAAATGAGATGGAATTCATTTGGTCAATAGGTTTCAGGGATTCAATACAATGTGAGTATGTAAGGTATAGATCCTTGATAAAAATTGAGAGAGGCATGTTTGTCTTCACTCTAGTGGCATCTAGGTTAATGCATGATGGGTTTGATACCAGAGGGTAAACTCATGGGATCATCATTCTTCAACTCTAGGTTAAATATCTTCACCAACAATTGTACCATTACAATAATATTCGTCGAGGATTATAACTCATCATGTCACTAGTGGGGATTTGAACTTGGTTGGGAAGATAACAACCATTCCACTCAACCACCCAAGATAATCCAAATTGACCATATATACATACATACATATAATGATTTCATGACGTTTGGCTTCAAGTTCTAAGGTCTAATGCCTCTTCCTATTTTAATTCTTCAGATATCTCTTATTTACAATTCACCAAATACCTAAGGATTAGGTGTACAAAATTCCCCCACTTAATCTGAAGGGGTATTTGTGAGTCCATATAGAGATATGAAGGATAACTACCAATGGTTGGATGTGCTCTCTAAATCTTGTGGTTTTGGGGATGTCCACAAACTATATGACTAGTAGAAGCTAAATATTTCTTCTATTGGGTGATGGTTTAAAGTTGGCCATAAACTAATTTCAAGTAGAAGATTTAAGTATTCTACTAAATCTCATTTTAAGGATGATCAACAATCGATTGCCAATGTACCATGGTTATGACTACGTATTTGAGTTTGGCATTCCAAAACTACAATGGGAAACAATGTAATTAGTGTATTCAAATGCTTTATCATTCACCAGATCTAATGCTTTGTCTCAATCTCCTCTTTTAATTTTCATGCCTTTGATATTCTTTGAAGGGAATCTACATGTGTTCACCTAATGTCCTTTTTTCCACACCAACCACAATGGAGATGGGATCTCCTTATTCTTTAATTTCCTTCTTTTCTAGAAGAATCATTTAATTGTTCTTTCATACATAAGAAAGGAAAATGGTTTCTCTAGTGGGATCATTCTATATTATTCCTTCCAAAATATTTTTCATGTTCTGCGACTTTCACCACTAGGGAGTCAAATGAGATGGACTTCATTTGATCAATAGGTTATAGGGATTCAATAAAATTTGAGTATGTGAGGTATAGTGCCTTGATCAATATTGAGAGAGACATGTTTGTATTCACTCTATTGGAATCTATGTTAATGCATGATAACTTTGATACTAGAGACTAAACTCATGGGATAATCATTCTTCAACTCTAGGTTAAAGAGCTTCACCAACAATTGTACCATTACAATAATATTCATCGAGGAATTATACTGTGTCATGTCATTAGTGGGGATTTTAACCATGGTGGGGAAGATATCAACCATTCTGCTCAACCACTTGAGATAACCCTAGTTGACCATACATACATATAATGATTTCATGAACTTTGGTTTCAAATTCTGAGGTGTGATGCCTCTTCCTATTCTAATTCTTCAAATATCTCTTATTTACAATTCACCAAATCCCCAAGGATTAGGTGCAAAACATTCTCCCACTTAATATGAAGGAGTATTTGTGAGTCCAAATAGAGAGATGAAGGATATCTACCAATGGTTGAATGTGCTCTCTGAATCTAGTGGTTTTGGGGATGACCACAAACTAGATGGCTAGCATGAGCTAAATATTTCTTCTATTGGATGATGGTTTAAAGTTGACAATTAACTAATTTAAAGTATAATATTTAAGTAGTCTACTAAATTCCATTTTAAGGATGATCACAAACTCGTTGTTGATGTACCATGGCTATGGATATGCATTTGAGTTTGGAATTCCAAAATTACAATGGGAAACAATGTATTTAGTAGATTCAAATTCTTTATCATTCACCATATCTAATGTTGTCTCTATCTCCTCTTTGAATTTTCTTATCTTTGATATTCTCACAAGGGGATCTACATTTATTCACCTCATGTCCATCAAGGGAAAATTTTAGGGGCCAATATTCGCAGATGGGCTGATTTTCCATGATTTTTCCAAAAAAAATATTCACCAATTCCCATTTTTTCCTAAAAATGATTCGCCCAAATTTTACAAGAAAAAAAAAATCACCTTAAAAATCGCGAAAAAAAATTATAACTATATAAAATCATTTGAATTTTGAATATTTTTACTAAAAAATCACCAAACATTTTATAGTTTGCATATTATGGATAATTAATATTCGCCAAGGTTTTAATCTTTAAAATAAATGTCCATCATTAAAATTTTCCCTATGTTCATCTTGCCACACCAATCAAAATGGAGATGTGATTTCCTTATTCTTTAATTGACTTTTTTTCTAGAAGAATAATTTGACTAATTCTTCCCTTCTTGAGCAAGGAAAATGGTTTCTCTAGTGGGATCATGCTATAGTCTTCCTTCCAAAATAATTTTCAAGTTCAATGACTTTCACCACTACGGAGTCAAATGAGACAGACTTCATTTGGTCAATAGGTTGCAGGGATTCAATAAAACGTGAGTATTTAAGGTATAGAGCCTTGATAAACATTGAGAGAGGCATGTTTGTCTTAACTCTAGTGGCGTCTATGTTAATGCGTGATGGCTTTGATACTAGAGGCTAAAATCATGGATCATCATTCTTCAACTCTAGGTTAAAGGTCTTCACCAACAATCCTACAAGTTGCAGTTATAACAAAGAGTCATACAAGTCCTTTAATTTTTTTAAGGCTCCATATGAATAATAACTGTGAAAAATATGGTGGCCGACCTCTTCACTTACCATCAGATAAATTAGACCATAAGCTTTCTTATCTTTGTTCTTCCAAATCACAATCTCCTCAACTTATATAGGCATTGTAGGCCCACTATGTTTCCCCCACAGATGTCCTTTAGTCTCTTCTTCAATGTCTCCTTCATAGATCCCATCCCAAATCATTAAAAATGAATATGTTTTTTATCTTTATAAACCATTATGAGTAGTTTCCTTTGCTAATCAACATCACATCAACAAAGGAGATGAGAGAGTGCATCTTTTCCAGAAACATATAAGCTTAGGAATAAGAGCAATATTTTTTGGGTTACTAGAGATGTCAAGCAAGGCTTAGCACAAATTCCAGAATACATTTTTGCTAATAGTCCCCCTTATGAAATATATATAATATTCATACCAATGAAAAGAAAGACATGAAAGACTTATGGCTTCATAACAAAAGCTCAAAAATGGTTGCCTATGCCTTATCTTGGATAAACTAATTTTAACACAGTACTAAACTGAAGAATTGAATAACATTAAATGCAAGTGGATATTGCTTCCTTATTATCCATATGTTCTTAAGGAGAATGCTGTTATTTGTTACTAATCTCCCTTCAAATAGGTGTTAGTTGTAGTTTCCATGGATTTCTGAAGGTTTAAGCATTAAGTTGATGCAAGAAATAATGCTAACAAAATTAGAGCCTCAAAATAAGAACTTAACAAAAACCCTTATTTTTGTGCAAAAAAACATGAAAAACCACCCTAAAATTGAACAATGGTGATGCTACATCACCCTTTTTTTTAGGGTTAAAATTCCAACATTTTTAAACCATGACATTAAAAACCAAAATCATGATCATGGAAAACTTTAAAATTCCAATAGTTTTCAAGAGTGACATTAAAGACCAAATAGAATGACTTCGAAAAACCTTAAAATTTTGACAATTTTCAAACATGGACTTAAAACCAAATATTATGAGTATAAAAGTCCTTAAGATTTCAACATCTTACAACCATTTCCTCATACACTAAATATCATGACTAAAAGGCTTATAACTCTTTTGAGATCTTAGCCTAAGACAACTTTACCCATTTTCAATGTGCACTAAAGTTTCAATATTTTTTTAAAAACTAAACTATGGCTTATAAAATCATCATTAATGTACACGAAATCATGAAAAACACCCTTTAAAAAAATTATGTAACACAACATTTTTAATTAAAATATGAAAATCTTACTTTTTTTAAAGCAAATTAATTAGCAAAAAAAATGTATTTTCCAAAGAAAAAAAATCAAAGAAAAGTGATTAAAATAAAAAAATTTAAGGTTAAAAAAGAAAGAAAAAGCAAAGCTAAAATATA
>APFE031142681.1:257272-288520 GCA_000404065.3 Pinus taeda | reverse complement strand
CACATCAGAGGGTTCGATTGGTACCTGGTGAGATCCTGACTTCAGATCGATTTTGCTAAAATATTTTTCCCCTTTTAGTTGGTCCAGGAGATCATCAATCCATGGGATCGGGTACCTATTATGGATAGTGATCTTGTTCAGTGCCCGATAGTCAATACAGAGTCTCCAAGTCCCATCCTACTTCTGTACCAACACAATCGGGCTCCCACAGGGTGATGAATTCGAACGGATGTGACCTTTCTACAGTAGCTCCTGAATCTGCCTCTTGATTTCATCATTCTCCAGAATGGAGCACCGATAGATTGGTCCATTGGGCAGCGACACACTTGGGGTTAGATCAATGGAGTGTTTGACCTGACAGTGCAGAGGAACCCCTGCGGGGGAGGTGAATATGTCATCGTACTCCTCCACAACCTTGTCCATCTGTAGTTGTCGTGTAGAGGGGCCCTGTCTAGAGGTCGTGGCTACCGTCTTCTTCTTTCCTTAAGGGCGTATCATCAGGAAAACAAATTTCCCAGTTTTGGAAATGAGCTTACTGCATTGTTTTGCAGTAATCAAAGAGATGGTGGTAGGCAATGCTACCTCCGATATCCTGTACAACTTATTTCCCAATGTAACAATAAAAACACAGGGCCTTGATTCATACACAACATGTTGCTTCCACAAGTATCGTTGTCCAAATAATACATCACAAACTTCAAGGGGAGCAATGTCACACAATACTTCATCCATGAAGGGCTTGATGTTGTATGGAAGTCGACACTGCTGGCTCACACGAAGATCCTGTCCTTGGTGAAGCCACTCAATGGTGTACGGTTGTGGATGTGTTGTGGTTGGTAACCCCAACCACTTCACGACCTCTGCCGAAATGAGGTTCTTTTGGGTCCCGCTGTTGACAATGAACTGTAGCAGGGAGCCCTTTACCCACATCTGGGAGTGGAAGAGATGCTCCTCCTCTTGATCTTCGGGTTCCTCCTTCTGTATCTTTGTGGTGGCAATGATGGTGTTAGGCTCCGCATTGATAATCTGCTTCCCTTTATCATTCCCCTTGTTGGTTATGACTCAGAGTCATAACATGCATCTGATTCTGAAACCTTTAGCTCGGCCACCAGTGATTTCTTGGCCTAACACTCACTTGTGTTATGAGTGGAGCTTTTATGGAACTCACACCACTCTCCCATGTCCTTTCTTAGCTTCACGGCACTATTCTTTGCTTGCAGCTTTGGCGGGTTGTCTTGGGCCATCCCACCTTAGCTTTGTCCTTTGTTCTATAGTTTGGTCGCACCTTTCCCTTGCTTCGAATTCGCAGATCCAAAGTCTCGCTTCTTTTGTTTAAACTTTTGCTCGACCTTGACGGCATATCGGTATGCCATGCCGAGCGATGGGATGTTCAAGAATTCTATTTCTTCCTGGATGTACTTGTGCAGGTAGCCACGGTATTTGAGTACCAAATGATCCTCTGAATCTTTGATACCCAACTTTGTGCAAAGGGTATGGAAAATATTGGTAAACTCTGGTACGTCTTGGTCCCTTCCTTGCCGCAGCATGGTCCACTTTATGTATTGATCCTCATAGCTTCCGACAAGGTAGTAATACTCCTTGATGGTATCTCGGAATGAATCCCAAGTGGGTGTGGCTGAAAATAGTGAGCCCTTGTACTTTAATCCTTCAGCTCGCAGTAGGTTTCCCACTAGTCCTTGACATGGGGGGTTTCTTTGAGAAGAGTGAAAATAATCTTTTCCTGACTGGAAAAATCATGAATAGAAAAATAACCCTCTAACAGATTTAACCATTTATCTATGGCATCTACGTCTATTTGAACCTTGAAGATGGGGATTTCGAAATTAACTTGTACCTTAAAGGGTGTGGCGTTTCCAAAGGAGCTACTGGAAGCACATGTGTCACCTTTGGGTAGCTTCTGAAGGATCTGGGCAAAATTGTCCATCATCGTGTTCCTTTGTTGCTCGAGGGCTTCTTCGAGCAAGAATTTGATAGGATCTCCTACCCCCTCGCCTTTCTTTTCATCCGCCATGGCAGGCCGTTGGGATTTGCGGGGCTGGTCTTGCAAAGGGTCAGCCAGTTCAATCGCTAAATCCTTATATCCCGACCACGTTGGGGACATGCAAAGAAAAACAGAGAAGAAAAGCAAAACACTTTGATACCACTGATCCGGATTTAAACATGAATGCAACAAATTACATAGATAACCATAAACATAGAGATGTAGTGGAAATAATACTTGATTTCATTAATGTAAAATAATGAAATATGCTTACATACAGAAATGGAAATAAACCTGCTAGGGCGATTGTAGCTTATCTCTGAGAAGAGATGTGGTAGCTACATGCCTTTGAACTATGTTACAATGAGGCTCAAAGGCCTACTTATTATTAAGAAACAATGGAAAACCATAAACATCCAAAAAAATAACCCTAGAAGATGAAATGCAAACTATGGGCCCCGTTTGGGTAAATTGGTACATCAACTTCCTCAGGTCGTAACTTTGGCATATGATCTCCGTTTGACGTGCACAACATCTTGTTAGAAAGATCTATCCGAGAACTATAACTTTAGGAAGAGCAATATCGGGCCATGGACCCATGTTGCTCCCAGTTTTCCCAAAAAACGTCGTTTAGGGCCTCAAAACGGCTCGAGAAGTTCAGGACTTGAAAACTGCTAAAAATAGTAAGTTGTGCTACAATTAAGGAAACTGAAAAAAACTGAGAGAAACAATGGTGGGGGTCCAAGTGGATTTGGAAGATGGCCACCAATATCCACCTAGATCATATTGTTTTGACTCCAGAGCTAGTACAGATATTGGAAGCATCTGAGGATCGCCTGCACTGTCGATCATTGACTTGATCGCGTCGTAGGAGGATTTATAACTAAATTCGCGGTTGATACCTCAGTCAGCTACAGCGAAGTAGAGCGACGCTTTTTCAAGGGTCTGCGAGGTAAGTACTTGAAATCTTTGAATACCTGGATTAAAATGTTATTGTGTGAAAAATAGGTTATGCAACTACCTTGATGTTCGGGCTACGCGAAGCAGAAAAAATTACAGGAACAAAGGGAGAAAGGGTCTTGAATATAGTCCATTAATTTCACCTCCACGAGGTGACAAAGAGGGAGTAGCACATGCTTCCCTATGAAGTGATATTTAGTTAATAAGACAATTATTACCATGACTACGACCTCCACCCACACTTCCTCCAACTTCACCACCATCGCCTGTGACTTCACTCGTACCACCATCGCTTGCGACTTCACTCGTACCACCTCTGCCTCCACCGCAGTTCAGTATGGAAAATTCAGTGAAGCTGGCTTTGTTTAAAGGCTTGAGAAATGAGGACCCGAACCAATTTTAGTTCATTGTGAAAGCCGTATGGGAAGCTCTGGGCATTAAAGATGATCACGTGAAGAAGGTGACACTGGTTAGTGCTCTATAGGATCGCGTGCTAACCTGGTACATCAAATACTCTAATGATAACCTGAATGCTGGAGTGGAAGAAATCTACACTGCACTGAACAAAGAATTTAGTAGCCCTAAATCTGAGGCACAACCTATTATGGAGTTGAAGGAAATCACGATACAACTAGGTGATACCCCTTGGGAACTAGATTAGAAATTGAAGTGTAAAATCCATGAAGCTAATATGAACTTAACAGAGGGACAACATTGAAAATAGTTCATGGCTTCGATTCTGCCACACCTAAGGGTTGCGCTGTCACAAAAGAAGATAACAACTCAGGAAAAGGCCTTAGAGATTGCAATGAGACTACATGAAACACCGATGCAAGATCCAAATCTGGGGGTTCAGCAGATCCATGCGTAGTTGAGAAATCTTTTCCTTGAGATGCAAAGTTTGAAGCAGGAAAAAATGGTTCGACCAAAGGTGCACGAAGAGGTATGGTGCCTGAAATGCAAGGGTAAGGGACATGACAAAGACCATTGTCCGGTCTTTGCAAACTACATTGTAGGGGGGGACTGATGCCTTTGAGGTCAGAAGCTCAAGCAGGACCGAGCGCGGGGCCTGCATTGTGGTGCCCTATATGTCAGGCAGTAGGAAAACATGCCATGGATAACTATCATTTTCTACAGAAGTTTGTTTAGACACTGTAGCAACTATTCTGCAACTTTTGTAGGTCGGTAGGGCATGATGAGCGCAACTATAGAAGCTATGAATTGATGATGGATAGAACACCCACTTATAGGGTATAGGCAGAAACGTGGCCCCCTGACGAGAGCACGAGGATGGTGCGAATAAGATTTTAGGGGTGCAAACGAGGCCGAGGTGGAGGAGGACTTGGCAGAGGTTGGGGACAACTAATCTACTATAATTGTGGAGGACCGGGACACTATGCTCGCGATTGCACTAATCCAAAACCTCTTTCATCCAATTATTGCACTCTTTTTAATCATGAAATGAACAACTGTCCTATGCTAATAGAAAGGATATGTGATAAAGGGGCGTTACCATCTCATCTGACTTAGAACCTATAGATGATGAGGTCTGTGCCATGCGAAGAGGACCCAAACGTTAATATAGTGCTCCGAAGTGGAATCACAAAATGAGATGACAAAGGGAAACAACCTGAAGATAACACACAAGTTCACAAAGCTCCAGTGAAGGAAGCTAAGTTCAATTTGGAGCACGCATGTGAAACATTCATGGAAGAAAATAAGACCTTTGTTGAGGCCTCTACCTCAGGGAGCAAGGATAAGCCTGATCAGGAGATGGACACTTCTATATTTACAACCTTCTGCGAGACTTGCATGAAGTTACTATGCAATAGTAAGGCTATGTAGGGGTTACGGGAGCTCATAAATAGATGCGTCGGAAACACTTCAGGTGAACTGCACATGGTACAAAATATTGGTAAGCATAAAACATGAACAGGGTGAGAGATGAGGTTGACCATGTAGATAGGATAATATGAAATGGATCAAGTTATTTTGGATCTGGGGTCAGATGCAAACGTCCTACCAAAGCAGACTTTGGAATGGATGGGGAGACCCGCACTACAGTGGTCTCCAATTCAGCTAAGGATGGCGAATCAACAGAAGATCATCCCCATGGGTAGCTGCAAGGGGTGATGGTAGATATTGAAGGTACAAGTGTGCTGGTTGACTTTGAAGTAATAGAAATTGTGGATGATAACAACCCCTATCCTGCACTCCTTGGAATTGATTGGGCTACTGATATGGACGGGGTAATCAACCTAAAGAAGTGAAAGATGATATTTGAGATGAAATCACTGTGCATAATATTACCCCTAGATCATGTTGAGGGATCGCGTTATACTAAACCAGTCCGCGATTATGAGAGTGATGATTATTTGGACTGTATCTATAAGATAACATCGCAAGACCAAGATTGGGTGAATCCAACAGCGGATGGATGAATTACATGGGATCGCGAGAGTTCATACACCTCAGACTCTGATGAAGAATTAGAGCATTAGAAGAATCGGTTACATGAAGTAACTACACTGAGTTGCAACATGGTGACCCGGTCGCTGCACTGTGTGTCATCAAAGGTAACAAATCTACCCACTTATGATGGCCTGAATGATGTAGATATCTTTTTGGATACATTTGAGAGGGAGGTACCAAAAAAAGTAGCACTTCTAGACATTGGACTGGGCATTGTGTGCTACGCCTCCAAGATGGTGGAGTACACATAAGGGAAGCTTTGATGACTGGTGCGAGTGTATAAGGATGATGAGAACACACTTTTGGAAGCTGAGGGTACGAATGGCAGACAATTATGATGGAAATAATAATCAGTGCACGCACTTGGAAAAATGGGCTTAGGCTTATGGAGAGAAGCCCCAACCTAAATGGGTGCACTTGTTCTGTCACACCCTGGATGTCGTCTCGATGAACTGGTACGTAGAAACAAAGTTCCACCATGGTACAAGTGAATGGGATATTTTTCATGAAGGATTCATAATGACATTCAGCTTTGAAGACAGGTTTGACTGTATTGATGAGGTGCTACAAGAGGTGAAAGCAACAATCTTTAGGATACCACAGGATCCTTTGGACCTGATTCAACCTTATTGGGCTACTCAGTTGAGTCATGCACCGGAATGCTATAACATAACCGCTGATGAAGAGGATGAGGATCCATGAAAGATTGACATCCCTGAAACAGAAGGTCACTTCGAGGTTCAAGGACTGAAGATTGAGAATCCTAATATAACAACGCCACTGAAAACAAAACAACTAAACATTGGTACGGAGACAAAGCCCAAGTTCGCGAAGATTGGAGATTACTAGGATGATGTGATAGTGGATAAGGTCGCTGAATTTCTCCATGAATACAAGGATTTATTCCCTACCAAGTTTACAGATCTAAAAGGGATAATCGGGGACCCAGGTGTTATGAAGATCACATTGAAGCCCGACGTGAAGCTGATTAAGCAAAGACCTTACCATCTCAATCCAAAGTATAAGGAGAATGTCTTCTTAGAGCTAGAAAAGATGTTCGCGGCAGGCATCATTGAGCCTATGGAAGAATTTGATTGGGTAAGCCCAATGGTTGTACAGGAGAAGAAGCAGAAGGATGAAATAAGGATATGTATGGATCTCAGAAAATTGAATGATGCTTGTGTACATGATCCTTTCCCAACTCCGTTCACTGATGAAGTGTTGGACAATGTAGGTGGCTAGGAAGCATATTCCTTCACTAATGGGTTCTCTAGGTACCATCAGATCAAAATTGCTCCAGAGGATAGGAGCAAGGCTACCTTCGCAACTAAGTGGGGGTGTTTTACGTACACGGTAATGCCATTCAGATTAAAGAATATTGTGTTTGGGCTGGTGAAACGCCATGTCGCCAGTTTACGCCTGATTCTAGATACTTGTCGAAGATACCAGATCGCGCTCAATTTGAAGAAGTTCTTGTTTTATGTTCCTTTTGGAACCTTGCTGGGTCATGTGGTTTTCACACAGGGACTATTGGTAGATCCCACGAAGATCACAGTAATACTAAACTTCGAAGAGCCGAGGAGTGTGAAACAATTGTGCACTACCCTAGGACATATAGAATATTACTGGAAGTTTATCAAAGGCTATCCCCAGATCACCGCGCCTATGGAGAAATTGTTGAAGAAGGATGTCACATTCTACTGGAACGAGGACTATAAGAAGAGCTTGGATGTATTGAAAGAAAAGATGGTCACCGTGCCGATTTTAGTCTTCCCAGATTGGAAGGAGTTTTATGTACATGTCGATGCATCATGTATAGCACTGGGAGCAGTACCGACATAGGTTGGTGAAGGATACTTGGACCATCCTATTGCATTTGCAAGCAAAAGGTTATCCAAGCTAGAGAAGAACTATTCCACCACCAAGCACTAAGGGTTAGCCATGGTATATTTGCTCCAGAAGTTTAGACACTAATTGTTGGGTGGCAATTTTAAGATGCATATAGATCACTCTGCACTGAAATACCTGGTCAATAAGCTTGTGTTGGGGGGGAGAATCTGCATGTGGTTGTTATTGTTCCAGGAGTATGATTTTGAAGTTTTTGTGAAGCTTGGATGAATGAATGCGGGACTAGACCATCTGTCGCCCATCAAAACAAGCGAATAAACCACTAATTTGGAAGAAGGATTGTGATACACAGTTATTTGGAGTGCATGTTGTGGATGGTCATTTTGAGGATATCATACACTTCCTATCAACAGGAACCACCCTCGAAGGAGACACCGTCTAGCAGAAGAAGGAGTTAGTGGTGCGCGTGGCAAATTTTCTCTCATTGGTGGGAATCTATACAAAATGGGGTCTGATGAGATATTGCGATGATATGTACCGAATTTTGAAAGAAGCAACATCCTCGCAAATTCTGAAGGGGGCATCATGGGAGGACATTATGCAAGGAGAGCGACCACGCAGAAGATTCTAAGCGCAGGGTTGTGGTGGCCAACCCTCCATCAAGATTCAAATTCTTACTGCAAAGCGTGTGATGTATGTCAAAGGACTGGCAGGCCATTGTGGAGGGATGAGATGCCTCTGAATCCACAGATGACATTACAACCCTTTGAGAAATGAGGGATAGATTTTGTGGGACCCATCCAGCTCCAAGGAAAAACAGGAGAGAGGTACATTATCACTGCGAGGGAGTATTTGACTCGTTGGGCGGAGGCACAACTTGTGAAGGATTGCACGGGCGCAATTGTTGTGAAGTTCCTATTTGAGTATGTGGCTCTCCAAAGATTTTGATGAGTGATTCTGGTATGCACTTTCTGAATGAGACGATCAGTGCGCTAATGGAGGAATTTCAGGTATATCACTAGAAGAGCACGCCTTATCACCCGCAGGCTAATGGGATGGTGGAATCATTCAATAAAGTGCTGGAGAACGTGCTGACCAAGGTTTGCAATGCTTAGCA
Organism: Pinus taeda; assembly: GCA_000404065.3. Lineage (NCBI taxonomy): Eukaryota > Viridiplantae > Streptophyta > Pinopsida > Pinales > Pinaceae > Pinus > Pinus taeda. The sequence continues at coordinate 280,121 of APFE031142681.1, read as the reverse complement.
AAGTGATTGGGACTTACGCATACCCATGTTCTATGGGCCTATCGAATGACATATGCCTATGGAATATATTGTGCCTAGTTTGTACATAGTGGTTCTCACGAGTATGACAGATTGGGAAGCCCTGGAGGAGAGGCTCGCGCAGCTGGTTGAGCATGAGGAAGAGATATTTCTTGCCGGATTTCACCAATAGGTCCAAAGCAGCATGAAAAATCCTGGCATGATCGGCACATTAATTTGCACACCTTTAAGTAAAATGAGATGGTTTTGTTATATAACAGCAAGTTTGATAAATTTCTAGGGAAGTTCAGGATACACTAGTTAGGGCCCTATGTCATTAAGGAGATTACCAATAGAGGAGCGGTTTAGTTGGTCAAATTGAATGGAGATCCCTTCCTAGGAAAGGTGAATGGTAGTCGCTTGGAGCCATACATCGGCGGTCCGGCCATGTGACTAGATGAAGGTAGCACAGTCTCAGTGCTCCAGGCAGCTGAAAGAAGGCACGAGACTATAAACTACACTACTCGGGTTGGGGAGCTACACGATTGGAGGATTGTGTGAAGCAAGGAAATGTCATAAGGTTCATGGTAGCGCGAAGGGAGCTGCACTACCCAGGGAGAAATTATGCAGGTCGGTTGGAAAGTGATCGTTAAAGTCACTGTTCATGATTTGACGAGAGAAATGTGGCCAAATGGAGCGAGCGAGTGGCATTTAAGACGAAATTTATGGCTTGAATCCTTGACAATATACCGCCAATCTCGGATTAATGAATCGAATTTGGGGGGAATGGTCATATTTGAATTCAAAATGCCCTATAAATTACAAGTGGCTATCTAGCGAAAAACATTTGGCATTTTGAGAATTGAGTTGTTGAGCTCTCAGACGCACATGAATCGAGAGCACTACGAAATTTTGATAGCCAATAAAGTATTTAGGACATTTTCGAAGCAGACACAGGAGTTCTTGCAGAACATTATGTCGACACGTGCCACAGCTATAGATACCGAAGCAGAAGAGTCAGTGCTTGAAATGGAGATAGAGGCAGAAGTAGCTTCTCTAGAGGTTGCTGAGGTATTAGCTGAAGTCCGTAAATTTCCAAGAACGTTGAGACCAAAGCCCACCCCAGCCAAGGAAACCATGAAGGATAAAAAGGTCAGGAAACCTACAATACTGGTGTGCACATCGCCATGAAGAAACCCACCGAAGCCCACCGCACCGGAGAAGGGCAAAGCCATAAATTTTGAGCCGAAGGATGAAGAAATTGAAGACAACCCGATGGATGAGGAGGATGTGGGAGTTGAAGTGGTGGAGGTTGAAGCCCAGGGTGCCTGAGTATGTCCCTCCACACAAAGGCAAGGCCAAGGTGCCGAAAGACATTGATGAGAGCAAGACCCCCTTGCAAACCCCTCTGCTGTCGGATGAGATTGTTTTCGAGGGACCGTGCTTGGCATGGGTGTCACTGATAAAACTTGAGGACTGGGACTTGGTTGATCACGAGAAGTTCCCACACCTGTCAACCGAGCGGCTCATGCATTGCATCATCGATACAAACACTAGAATGACCGAATTGGAGCTACGGAGGTGGCTCAGAGGAGTAAACAAGGCAGGGTTGCTCAACTTGCTTTGGGTGCCACACTACAACCGCACCCTGGTTACAGTATTAGTCATCAAGCAGCTGCTGTGCTTGGTGCATGATGGGTATCTATGGTTGGAGGAGCCCATACCCATCATTGATAAGTTAATCCACAGGATCACGTGATTGCCTTACACAAGAGAGAATATGGCCATGATATTTGGTGGAAAAGGTGGTGAGGAGGTCCTCGCAGAGTCCATGAAAGAAAAGTTTAAGCTGGTAAAGAAGTTGTGCAGATATGCCATATCCAGCATCTGTGACCATAATGTAAAGGTAGCTACACAGATTTTAGTAGGGGAAGTAATGAGGAAGTGTTGCACTGATGAGGTTTCAGCGCCTGTCGTCATGCTAGCAACCTAGTATGGCGAAGGAGCCTAGTTCAACTGGTCAGACTACCTTCGCAAAGAGTTCCTAGCAAAATGTTGCGAAGCATAAGAGCTCAGCAAGACGTTCCACTACGCGTGGCTCTTGTTGTCAATTGTGCTGGTAGTGTGAGAGCTACCAAAGGATATTTAATTCCCTTCGATCGCACTAGACCTACCAGAAGCAACGAAGTACGCTTCGCTATGGGTGACCAAGAATGTGCAACGCATTAACGATAGCAAGATCTTCTGGATATTGATGGAGATGAACATCCAGATGGCCATCAATCACAAACCACATTTTTTGCCTATGATGTACACCAACCAATAGGGCTATGCAGACTTTAAAGTAGACTTTCACGATTTGTCCATTAGGGTGGGGAAGGACCCTGTGCAGAAATGGTACGACTTGTCTTAACTAGAAACGGATGATGCCATTGATGCAGTACTTGATCAATGGCTGACAGAGTGGCGTGCTACAACATACTTGGTTGTGGAAGGAAGCAAGTCCGCTATGCAGAGAAAGAAGGAGGAGGCCAAGCTTAAGATGACATAGCTAGCCAAAAAGAGGAAAAAGGAGACTGCTAACAAGGACGAGGCGGAGTGCAATGTGCTCAGTAGATAGCAAAGCAGGCAGGTGGGATAGAGCGAGGCTCTGACAAAGGCACGATGTCTCCTTCACCTGAGATAAAGGAGGAGACAGACAAGTAGATCGAATAGCATGGCACGGACCCACAGACAACATTTTCCCACATCAAGCATCCTAAGGAGTAGGAGAAAGGAAATTCCAGGAAGAAATCAAAGGCTACCAAGACATCACTTTACCCCATCACACTAGCAGAGGGTGATCTGCATGACATCAGTGACATGGTGGGAGATGTCACCGCAGAGGCCCTACAACAGTTTAAGCAGAAGCAACATATTATCTTGGGGGCTATCCAGATAGGTTTGCAAGAGCCGTAGACCCACGCATCACAATTTGGCACAGTGTCTACTAGCCTTATTATCGGCACGTCAACAACTTCCGAGATGCTATGTGTAAAGGCCTCTAGTGAGATAGTGCTTTTTGATGGAGCACTGACCACAGAGAACGAAGCTGACAGGCCCACTGTCAGCACCCTAAAGGGGATAGGGTTGAATCTGGCAGTGCTCCCTGGTGAAGTGCTCCACCTCTTGCAATATTGAGTGATTGCAGAGTTGAGGGCACGTGTGCACCGCGCCCTCCAAGTGATTAGTGAGCAGTGATCACCAATAAGTAGATGGCACTACAATGAGACTCTACCATTGCCACTGTGACCGAGGTGACCAATCAGAACAAGCGCATTATGTAGGTCGTCAAGGAGGCATGCTGAATGGTCCCAAAGTTGGCCATTCCTGAGGACGAACCAATCGAGGTGCGCGTCCGCAAGCTGGCTATGGGGGTGCATGACACCCGTACTGAAATGGCAAGGGTTCAGTTGGATTTGAACCTATAGATCATAGAGTTATAGTTGAAGGCCCAACCTTCAACTCCGAAAGAAGTGGAGGAGCAACAGGCGACCACTATCACAGAAGTAGTTACGGTGGTGGACAGTGCAGTAGCAAACTGCACACAACCTTTTGAGCAGTCATTTGAGGTCCTGACAAGATTGTAGGAGGACCCCAATGTACAACAACTAGAGAGGGAAGTGTGCGAGCTACAGTAGAACTATGATGAGGTCAACAGCACAGCACGAACTCCCACGTTAACATAAACACTAGCAAAGTTGTAGGCATACTAGGAGCTGAAAGAACAGGTGGATGCACTACTGCACAAGGAAGCAATGTTGAAGGCACGACTAAAGCCTTGGCTAGATGAGGCTTACATGGTAACATTCTCTATTGAAGGAAAGCTTGCAACTCTGCAAGCAGCTCAAAAAAAGCTTCAGGCTGATAGTTCAAGCGCAGTGACCGAGTAGATGGTCGAAGACCCGAAGCATAAGACAACTCAATGCACTGCCGAGGTTGCAGTCACACAAGTCGAGCTAGAAGGTCTTCACGCTAAGATCTCTACACCTGTCAAGTGACTCGAGGGAAAGTCATGATGTTTGTGTTGGGGGCCCGTTGGGAACGGGATCCCCCAAGGATAGTTAGGGCTAAAAGCCCATGTTTTGGGTCAAATTTTGTAATAAAATTGTATAGCCTCCGCATTTTGTGGTCGTGGAGCGCGAAGGTGTCATGAGTCATAGAGATTTGCCTGCCCTTACTTTTGTAAAGTAAAGTCAGCTATAAAATATCTACCCATGGTCCGCGGACCATGGGATTGTATAAAAAGAGTTAAGTAAGCTCGCTCTAAGTAGCAATAGGAGTCATATAGTCATAGCTTTGAAGTAAGAAGTCTAAGTTTCAAGTTGTAGCATAGATAGAGGCTCTACAGCTGAGTGCACAGAGGCCTAGGGTGCAAGTCTACAACTGAGTGCGCAAACCCTTGCAATTGTTTATGCAGGGTGGATAGAGTCTGTAATCACTTGAAGATATCAATAAAGAGAAGTATTTTGCAAATTATGTGTCGTTGTTCCGATTAATGCATCTTCTCATATTGTGTATTAATTTCATTTATAATGCTTATATGATGCACGAATATATGTAATTACGTTGGTTAAGTGAATGCAAGTAAGAACATCTATTTACGCGGTGCTAACTATGATTTTTAATTTTAATAAGATAAGTAAGACACTTAAACTCATTTATGAATCTACATGGTACGTTTCCCTAGAAGCGCAAAAGTACCTGAGCCGCAGGTTAGGGCTACGTGAAGGTCAATTGTACCTTCTCGCAGAGGTACTGAAGCGCAGAATAGAGGGCTAGTCTCGAAAGCCCTAGAACTAAGTGACCTATTTGAAGGCAGGAATAGAAGGAATAAACCAACATAAAAACCATCTCAGGGTGCGGAAACTTGGTTCCAGCATCCCCCCATACTTCTTCTAGTGAGACTTCGGTCCATGCTCCGTGGGTTGATGCCGAAAGGGCTAGTAGTGTAGGGATTTGTTTGGCTAACTAACTTTGAACTTAGGTTAGGCCCCAACAAGCCAACACAAATATTCCATGGACATAGCAAACACTGATCTATGGGGTCTATGAACCAAATAGGAAAAAAAGTAATCCATGATTTATCATACAGTTGAGAAAAAAAGCTCTTTGAGGATACATATGAGGGTTCATACCCCATACTTCGTGTAAAATGATGGTGAAGATTAAATCATCTCTGATAATGGTGTATGGGTTGTCAAAAGCACCCATTGAAGCTAACTCCTCCCTTAATGGAATTCGATTAGAATAGGGACCATGGATATTTAAAACAAAAATTGTAGCATTCAAATCTTTTAATTTCAACTTCAAAAGAATAGAGGTGTGATTTCACACCATAGGATTTGGAGGATTAGGTCTAAGGCCAAACCCCCTTGAGATGAGGAGTTGTTGAATTTTTCTTACCCTCTATATCTAGTATGTGCCTTAGTGAGGAACACAAGACACTAGAGAAGCCAAACACATGATTCTTTGTATAATGGAACTATAACAACAATAAAATTGATTAAGTATGCATAATATATTATCCTAAATCATGTTTTCCCATTATTCTATCAAAAAGAAAAACTATAGGGTCCTCATACCAAGGATCTTGGCCCTTCAGAAACCCTAGTACAAAAATAATATATAGTTTATCCTTTGAATGAACATAGGGATTGATATTTTCTCCTTTAGATATTCAATCTACCAAATAAATCAAATGCATACATGAGTTAGTTCCTTCATCTCAAATTCCTTGGATTGTTGTTTTCCTTGGAAACTAGTTCTTTCACAATCATGCTAAAACTTCTCGATCTTCTAGATATGATTTTTTAGATCTAATATATAAATTTCTTCTTGCAGATAGACCTTCTAGCTCTTAGGTAAGGTCTTTCTTCTTGCAGATATGACCTTCTAACACTCAGATCTAATTTTCTTCCTACAAATATGATCTTCTAGCACTTAGATATGAATTTATTCTTACAGATTTGAGCTTCCAACACTCAAATCTAACTTTATTCTTGTAGATGTGACCTTCCAACAACTATATATTATCACTTTACTCAACCCATACAAAAATGTGTCAATGTCTGCCTCTCCAACAACCAAATCTAGGCAATCAAATTCTGCCTTTTCTTCAGTCACGGTCGCCTGCAACAAAATTGGCTTCCTCTTAGGGCTTCAACCCCAGGTCTACCATACATGGCCTAACATTCCATGATCTTATTTTCAACAACTATCTTAGACATATCTCCCTCTCACTCATGAATAGATCACATGAATGACCCCTTGCATAATGCCCCTTTACCAGTCCTCTCCATTGGTCTCTATTTATAATTTACTTTTATAGTTACTTAGGAAAACTATACATCTGATTAGAGTTTTACCCACTTCTCCATTATAATATTAATTTGATTGATTTCCCCACTCACTTATAGTTAGAACTGATGACTTGGGTACTTTAGTCACCTCCTCACAAATCAAGTACCCACGATTTTTTGGAGTACCTCCCAAGCTACAAAAATTAACTCTCTCTCATAGAAAGGGAGGTACTTCCATTGCATGGAAGTACATCATATATGCACACATGAACATGATCCTCCTAATTGAATTATTTCCACCATGGATCCTTATCTTCCTCTACCACAACAACATAACCTGAAGCATGAACAATACCCTACTTGGAAATTCCCCTGCTATTCACACCTTCTTACCTCTTATTTTCTTCATAGGCCTGACCATTCCATGGCTCCTTCTTTTCAACTATAAAAGATTCCTTTCTTCCCTTTGATTATGCACTCTTCATGGGCTGCAAAATCTCTATCTTAGTCTCAAAAAAACCTCTCGAACTTGAATCCCTCTAAGACTTAGGAACCTTATTCTCTCCTTGGCTGATGGGAATTCCCTCAGGCCTATACATCCCACTCTCTCAGACTCCAAGTATTGCTCCTATACTAGAATTAGAGTCTTTGGGCTTGATGATCACTTTTTCATCCTAGAACATCATTTCAAACTCCTTAGTCCCAATAGATGAGACATATAACATACTACATTTGAGCTTTGGTACCCATAGTAAGTTTTGAACTCGTAGCATCCCTCCTGACACCATCATGAATGGAACATTTCCTACTACTTTGATGATCTTCTGACTCTTATTGCCAATCTTCACATGTAGGCCAAAATCCCATTCTGTCAGGCTCTCAAATAATTCTCTTAAACCATTCGTATGTCATAATGATCCTCTATTGATGAACCATGCACCCTCATCAATGGTTCTCTTAGAGGAATGAGATACTAGAGAAAACTCATTGAACCTTGTCGCGAAATGATCCTGTTCAACAGCAACCATGCTCTTTTCCTTCTTCTTCTCATTCCCTCCTTTCATCTTGTGCAAACATTTACTTGGATAGTGACCAAGCTCATCACAAGTGAAACACTTGACCTTACTTAGACCTTTATTCTTCTTTCCATGAATTTTATATTTTCCTTCCCTAGCTTAATAGTGAGAACAACATTCTTGTCACTTGTATTATTCTTTTATTGAAGGTCCTTGTCGCGAAGTTCCTCTTGGATGAATTCATCCCATAGCCTGTTCCAATTAGGAAGCTTCTTATGGGATATTTTACCTTTGATAGATGGCTTCTGCTGATCTAAGAAGTTGTTTAAGGAAATAATCACTAACTCAAGTTATGAAACGTCATTATCAATGGTTATAAACCATCATGAACTAGTTGAATTATTGTGAGATACAAAGTCATGTATTCTCCCTTTTTCATCTTGGTTTCCTTGAGCTTCTCTCTCAATACCATCTTTTGATTCTTGTTCATATTTTGCAACAAGTCTTGAATAGATTTCCACATCTCATATATCATGACCTTCCTTGAAAGATGAGGTATTAAGTGATCCTTAACTCCATCAAAGATGATCAACTTGTCCTTCACATCTAATTTCTCATGCTTTTCCAAATCATCAAAATGTGTTGGTTTGGAAATGCTCCTTTTGGAAAATTCCTAGATTTCATTCGCAATCAACACTAGATTGATGCTTTATTTCCACAAAACGTATTTGGACAATCCATCCAATAGGTCTTCATACCTCAAGCCAACAATCATCTTTGATATGCAGTTTTTCCTTCAAATACAAGAAAACCATCTCCCTCTTAAACTGCTTCTTGTGCACACTCTTATCCAAATGTCCTTTCAAAGTAATTCTAATAAGATGTTGAATTTTCCTTACCCTCTAGATATGTTATATGCCTTAGCTAGGAACACAACACAATAGATAAGCCCAACACATAATACTTTGCAAAATGGAAATATAACACTAGTGGAGTAGATTAAGTATACACAATATATGAGCCCAAATCATGTTTTCCCATTAATCCGCCAATGAGAAAAACATTAGGGCTCACTTAATAGGGATCTTCACCCTCTAGAAACCCTAATACATAAAAAATATAACTTTTCTCCTTTAACTGAACCTATGGCTTGAAATCTGCTCCTTCAGATCTTCACTCTTTCCAATAAATCAAATGCATACCTAAGCTAGTGCATTCAACTCAAGGTCCTTAGATTCTTGTTGTCCTTGGTAACAATCCTTTTGAAATCACGCAAAAAATTCTTGATTTGCTAGATTCTCTTCTTAAAATCACATATGTAACTTTCTTCTTATAGATATGACCTTATATCACTTAGATATGACTTTCTTCTTGTAGATTGACCTTCTAGCTCTCAAATTTGTCTTTCTTCTTGCAGGTTTCACCTTCCAACACTCATATTTGACTTTATTCTTGCAGATATGAATTTCCATCACTCATTATGACTTTCTTCTTGTATATATGAGTTTCCAGGAGATAGATCTACTCACTGTACTCGACCTGTACACAAAATATCCAAATTTGCCTCTCTAGCAGCCAAATCTAGGCCATCAAAGTCTGCCTTTTCTTCAGTCATGATCACCTACAACAAAATTGGATTATTTGTATGGGTTCGACCCTAGGTCTACCATTCATGGTCTGACCTTACACAATCTTGTTTACAACAAATATCTTAGACAAATCTCGCTCTCGCTCATGTATGGTCACTTGCACAATGTGCCTTAATGTCTCTATATTAGCCTCTATTTATAAGTCACTTTCAGGATCTCTTAGGAAAAAAATTGATCCTGTTAGAGTTTTACTCACTTTTCTCTTATGATATTAAGTTGAGTTTTTTTCCTGCTCACTTAGGGTTAGAACTCATGACTTGGGTACTTTAGTCACCTCCTCACAAATCAAGTACCCATGATCTATGGGGGTACCTTCCAAGATACAAAAATTAACGAGATCGTATTTGAGCCAAACTTGTGGTCGTAGCACAAAATTTTCCCTTGGAGAGGACCTACTAATAGGGCCTTAAGACAAGGGAATAAGAGCCTTTTCCATGTCGAGCATCTTAAAAGAAAGGGATCAATATGAGGACCAAAGGGATTATTTAGAGGAGAAACATGGATAAGAGTGAGAAGGGGAAAAACATGAGATACATCATTTAAGGGGGAAGCATCAATATTATCCAAAAGATTGACTGAAAATTCGCTTAGATTGTGGATCTGGCTTTGGGGTGAAAACTACAAGAAAGATTCACTACAATTTTCTTAAGGTTCAGTGGAGAGTTGAAGTCCCATCTTTGGTTCCTATCCTATGCTAATCATTTAGATAAGTCCAATGGTTGTATGTGTTATCACTCAAAAGGTTTCCTTGGTTGTGGAAGGAAACTCATTGAGGTAACCTTCAAACCTCTTTGGGATTGAAAGTTGGCCCTTCATTCTGGAGAGGGATTTCTCCTTAACTATATAACTCAAGGTCACTGTAGTAGTAGGTCACTAATATGCTCATTGGCCAGATTTAATTGGTAACAAATGAATTTGGTCTGGAAATGAAAGAAAAGGGACCATTGAGCATGGAATCTTTGACAAAAAAATAGATTTGCTAGTCACACGTTATATGAACAACTCTAACAAAGAAAAGATAGATTATGGTTTCTTAGACAAATGATCATCAAGGTATGGTAGGAGACTGTAGAAAATAAATATAAAAAATGGAGCAGTGTGATTTCTACAAATGATATCTAAGTTGAAAAACACATAAGTATTTCAAATAACTTGAACTTGAACATTCAATATGAATTTCAATTCATAAATCTTTATTCAAACACTGGAGATTTAATGATCAAAGTCTTGACTAAGGAGAAAAGAAGCATAGAAAAATGGATAGGAAACCATCCGCACATGAATATCTGAAACTGCACATATAATAATTCTTGTAGAAAAGTATAGTAATCTCAAAGGCTACAACAATACACAAAGTTTTTTCTAAAAATTCCCAACCCTTAGTCCTCTTTTTTGATCTACTTTATAGAATACTTACAAATTGTTCAAAATCCTAAAATAATGGATCTCAAACCTCTTTATATATTTTTAGCTTACTAAATAAAAAAAATCAAAGAGATAATATCTAATCCCCAAGTAAATTGATGAGGTGGCTCTCCCATTGAAAGTTGATTAGGCATTTTTCTAAATATAGAAAATAACTAATTTTTCCGAATTCTTAAAAAATAGGCTCCAAATATTATTTATATCTCTCAAACCGTGACAACTATGTAAAAAATGAGAGAGTATTTTGTTAACAGGTCTTTTTCCAACAAAAACCTCTTTTTGTTTTCAAAAACAAATTTCCAGCTATTCAAAAACTGCACCTAAATTTACTATCTTTTATAGGAAAAACATAGTAGAAATACAGAGTTTTGTAATCATGTTCAAAATATAAAGTTCCCCATGGATCTTGGGTTAGATTCATCAAAACTGAATCTTGGTGCGTGAATCCATCTTGAATGAGATTTATCATGTTTAGAACCCCTTATTGTCACATCAGAAAATGTAGCTATTGCAGATGCTAATAGATTAATTGTTAGCGCTCTGGGAAAATATTTTCAAAAGGAATGGTGATGGATTAACTGCCAATATGTACCTTGAATTTATTTAATATTTTCTACTTCCTCCAACAAAAGGTCTACATTATTGGTCTGTGATGTCTTGAATATTTTGTTGACGTAGTTGTTGAAATAAACTTGAATATTGGAGCTCATTGAGCCCAATAATTTTATTTTTTATAAAATTGACTAAGAACCTCACATCAACAACTCAGATCATATATAGGCACACAGAAGACCAAAAATACAATTTTTTCCACAACGCCTATTTTTTAAGCAAATGAAATTTCACTGCCATTTAAATTTTCATCAATTTCCTTTAAAATCCTTGAACCAACGCTGACAAAATATATGTAAGTGCTCCTGAGTTTTTTGTGAAAAACTTCAGACCTCTGTTCTCAGCCATTACCCTTGAAGTCATTACCTTGAAACCAAATTGTAATAATAATATATATGGACTTGGGTTTTATATCTTCTTTGATATGTGATGAACGCATGAATTTTTTTGAGTCATTTTGTTTGATCATTGTATTAATCACTACATGTCTTCGTTGGATATTATGCTTATGTAACTATGTTTGGATACTAAATGGCCTGATTGTGACACTAGTGTGGATGTTTTGATGAATATCTTGGTTAATGTGCACCGTTGATTGTTGCCTTAGACATGAAGTTTCCTATTTTACTAGTTGGCCTATTGATGTGTTGGAAGACTCATGAATTTGGCCAAAATTGTAATGAAATTTTGTTTATGAGCCACAATTATTGTTGTGTAACTTCTCAAGTTATTTTTCCTATATGGTTAATTGTTCTCCATTGCTTGATAAATATTTTCCCATCACTTGAAAGAGGGTTCCTCCATTCGTGAACTAGGAGCAGGGAAAGCTTTAAATTTCGTTGTGACCCCAAGAGATAGAAGCCATGAGATGGATTTTACATCTATCAAGTGATGCAATTAAATTCCATTAGTAGTCACAAGCCCTATGGAGGTTATCCTTTGGTGTTGCAGTAGGAAGGTGTTGGGGCGTGATTATGTGGAGGCTGTAGGCTAAGCTCCACAATCGGCCTGAAAAACTTTATAATCTGAAAATGACTACTTGCATGTGGAGCTAGGACCTGCGGACCTGGGACCCTAGTGGGACCCAAGATGGAGGTCTATGTGGCCTGTTGGTGTAGACAGGGGTGAGAGCATGGCACTTAGAAGGTGTAACACATGGCACGCACTCGAATTCCTTTTGGAGGGTAAAGTGGCCTGATAATCAGTGACATGTGGTGCCTTTAGAGGAGGCCACATAATGATATGTTGTCATTATGGGTTTACATTAGTATGGCATCATTGAGGTCACGAGGTCTCAAGTTTCACAAACTACATTGTATAGTTGCGATTGGAAGGAGTCAGGGAATGGAAAAACATCTTGAGAATTGATGTAAATATTCCCATTTGTGCTTTAGGGATTTGAGTGGGAGTGCCAATCTGTACCGGTCTTTGTAGAAGCAAGTCATGATACATGAACATTATTTTCAATTGGCATAAGTTTCATGCAATAGGCCCCTTGCAAGCATTACTCCTTGTACATTTCGATATGAGAGGGTGGGGTGTGATGATGTGGCAATCCATGTGGAGGTCGTTGTTGATGGGGCAGATCCACTTGGGCCACATGATGAGTTCCACGTAGCAACATTGCTAACATTACATGGCCTTTGAGGCCAAAATTTAAATGTCCATAAATTTTGATTTGAGTGCTGGATTGAGGTAAAATTTAAATTATCAGAGAACTCTTGACGAGCTGTTTGTGATGGTGGTATTATTTTTTAGTTTTGAGGAAGTTGAAATCTAAGGGTTTTTATGACCCCATCTTCATAAAATAACTTAGAGATAAGGTTAAGCTTGATGTAACACCCTCCATTTCCTAATAATGACTTAAGGGGGTGGCAGGGTGTGTTACATTGGCTCCCTTAACCTAGTCAAGAAGTTCGTCAATATGGAGAATCAAGTACCTATTCATGACTGTGATTTTGTTTAAGCGCTGATAAGTAATGAAAATTTACCAAGTCCCATATTTCTTCTACATGAGTACAATTAGGCTTCAATGGGGTGAGGAACATGGTCAAATTTTCAGTTTTTGGAGAAGCTCTTGGATATGTTGCTTTATTTCCTCATTTTCTAGAAGAGAGCAGTAGTAGATGGTCTACTGGGTAGAGGTGCACTGAGGGTCAGAAATTGAAAGCTTGACCTAACAATATAAAGGTACTTAAGTGGTCGAGGAGAAGATGTCTCTATATTCTTCCATGGCCTTATCCACTTACCTCTACTGCATGGAGGAGCCTTATGTGAAGGCCATGGATGTGGCCACAAATTCACCTTACTTTGAGAGAGAATAAGGAAGAATTTATATTTACCAATCTAGGAGATGAACTTACTACATTTGTTGGCTTGATGGGGCCTAACTGGGGTTCAACTTTAACTGTGCCAACCAACAAAACCCTAACTATTGGCCCTTTCAAAAAAGACCTTCATAGCACAGGCTGCAGTCTCACCTGAAGTAGTATTGGGGGATGCTAGAGCCAGGTTTCTGGATCCAGAGGCCTATGTGATGGATTCCTAAAGTTCTTATGGCTTAGATCTACCTTTACGTAGATCTAAGCCTTCCAACTGTCAACTAATATAACTCTCTCTAAATGACCTTCAAATCTTCGTGAAGGTACTTAGTTGTACTTATCATGCATAAAGATTATAGATCTACGAGGTTCGCGTAGTAAATAAGCATTCATTCATATAAAATAGATTACAGAGTGAAGATACATAAAATTTGAAAAAGTAAATAAAAGAACACAGATGCATCAACTTCGGCCCAAAACAATCTTTATTAGATGTAAATGTTCAGATACAGACTTTTTATCCCTACGCACTCAGCTATAGGGGCCCAGGCACTCAGCTTGCGGATTTAACAAGGTCTCCATGCACTCAACTGTAGGAGCCTTCTCCTTTTTCCTAAGTACATAAAACAGACCTTTCTTGCCTTAGCACCTTGTCCCTACAATGATTCTTCACTTAAAGTTATCCTCTAAGACTCGATATGAATCAACTTTATATAGCCTTTCCTTTATAATACCATGGTTTGCGAACCATGGGCGGGTCTCCAAATAACTCTATCACCTACCCAACTAAGGGACTAAAGCCCCTTTGACTTTTACTAGCTTCGCACTCTGCTTTTCCACATTTCATGGAGACTTTACATTTTCTATAAAAAATAATACAAAATTGACTTAGAACTTAACAAAATTGACCCCAGGTACCCCATCCCAACATGCTCCCAGTACAAATTGGGTGACTCACCCTTGAGTCACTCAGATGGCACCTCGATCTTGTTGTATAGGTCACTGAACTCAACGTGTAATGCTGCTATGTCAAAAGAACCATGTCGCGCAGCCTGCTGCACTTCCTCTACCAGATTTTATGTAGTCATCCCCATCGTCGTGAGGCACATTGTCTTTTGAGTTTGTTGGAGTGTCTTCAAATTTTCATAGAAGGACATAGTAAGTTGACTTGCTTCCTCTGTCCATGACTGTAGTTGGGCCTTTAATATGGCCTCTTTCCTCTGTAGCTCTTCAATTTGGGATTGCAGCTATTTTCCTTCCTGCAATCGAGTAAGGCATTGGACTAGCGCCAAAGTTCGTGTAGTTGCCCTGATTTCATCAAATGTTCATTGCATCTCCCAGACATATGTGCTAGTATTCTATAGGTTTGGGTCCTCCTTTAGAGTCGTCCATAGTTCCATGGCCTATTCGAATATCAATGTGCAGCCTATGACTACTGCATCTAAAGTGGCCATGCTCTCCTTGATGGCTGCTCTACGCTACTCCAGGATTTTTGGAAGAGTGGTTGGCTGCAATTTTAATTCTACTTCTAAGATCTTCATTTGAAATTCAGGTGTTACCCGATCGACCTCATCCTTTTATTCTCTTACTGCAGCAACCAACTTCTAAATTTTTGTGGATGCTTCTACATCCTCTAGAATGTGAAGTTCTGGTAGTGGTTTGCATGCTTGCGTAAATTATGCCCTCCAAGTTCTGGCTTCATGCAACCAATTCTTCATTTTCTTTTAGTGTCTAAGCCTTTTCTATGAAAATATTCTCATTTTTCATTTTGACCTCACTGATGACTGAGAATTCATGCTACTCCCTGATCTTGAGCTCGTCTGATTCCCCCAGATGAAGTGTGTGGAGGGTTTGAATAGGTAGTGTAGCTAAGCTGACATCCACATCCTTGATTTTCCCGAGCTAGGTGTTTTCTTCATATGCCTTTGTGTGTAGTGATCCTTCTCGTAACAAAATAAATCTAAGGTCCAGAGTCCTTGGGTGCCTAGGACCGACATGCTGTCTTACTGCAGGTTTGCTTAACTCCCACCTGCTTGTCCCACGCTTGCCTAAATTTAACGTATTTGAATCTGCAACTCACGTAGATGATTCTACTTGTTCCCCAATGTCTACATGTACTACTACTCAAGTTGTGTCCACAGCTCTGTCGTTGTGTCACACACCTTGCCACCGATCTCATCGAAGTCCCCCTCAGTGAGGACCATTGGATCCATATGTGCATGCTTATCATATATTTGTTTCTTTCTGGACTGAGAAGTGGTCTCCATTGTCCGCTTCTGTAATATAAAGGGAGTGTTCTTCTCCCCACCACCACCTGATTCCTCTTTAGACACTTCCTTGTCCTCAGTATGTTGAGAATCCGACTCCTCAACTTCCTATGTGGCCTCCACCGCAGAGCGCTCCTTGTCAGCGGCTGCCTTAGCAGCAGCTTCCTTCATTTCCTGTTCTACTTTTTCTCGATTTGTTGCCTACTCAACCTCTTTATTTTTTTGCACTTCCTTCTCATGAGGGGATGCCTGCACAACTTCCTTTTTCTTTTGTGCTGATGTGGCCTGGAACAGGATCTTTCCCCAAATGTGCTTATTCTTGCGCCGAGATCTGATGGTTTCCTCCACCCAACAGGACATTTTCCTATGACTTCCTATACATATGCATATGTTACTAGGTATGGTAACTTATACCATACTCTCTTGGGGTCTTGCCTCACGCAGATGGATATGTTGTAAAAATATACTTTAAACTCCGTGTAGGCCTCCAATTTCCTCAAAAATGTTGATGAAAGCCTTGGCCTCTGGCTGATCATGGTGGGAAGGTTCATCTCGACTAGCACCTAGAATACTTTCATCTCCATGACCCTTTCTGGGTCCTTCATTGCCTATAGAGAATTAAAATTTGAAGCCTCTGGTAAATCATCGTCCTATGGAGTGAACTGGTTGTCCCCTAGAAGCCTCCATGCAATGAGGACAATCAATAACAACCATCAAGCATAATGGAATGCCTTGTCATTGTCCTGCGCTTTGCAACAATTCAACTAGAACTCTTTGCAGAGGTACTACTCCCAATTATACTACCACCCCTTCGCACACTGTGCAGCCAACGAAATGACTAGTTCCAACACCTAATCCATGCGACACTTTCTCATAATCTTGCAAGCCAATATTTGGGTGGAAAACTGCACCGCCCGGTCGGTGATGGAACAGATAGAACATCTATGTGACTTCTTCACTAAGCCATACTCATGATTCATTTTTTCTGTGATTTGTTTCTCTTGGCTCTAACCCCCAAACTCCTTGGCGGGATCCAACCCTTGGTACAAAAACCTTGTGATCTGGTGGATCAACATATTTGTGATGGGGATGAGCTCTCCCAGCCAGAGACATCCATCATGCACTAGTGTAAGCAATTAGTGTACATACATCATGTTGATAGTGGTTTAGCTAAAGTGTGGAACCCACATCATATTCAGCAACCCGACCTTTTCAACCCTCGCGATCCACTTCATAGTCTCGAGTTGCATGACTCTAGTCACCTCATAGTATATCTTCACAAAATATTTGTTTGTCGCCAAGTGCGGGAATTTCTCATGATCAACTAGATCTTAACATTACATTTTAAGGGTGGGAATGCATCCTAACTGTGCGCCTTCAAATGAAAATTTCTTCGATAATAACAGGGTAGAGACCATAAACTTTCTAGAATCGAGATCCTTGGGTACCTTCACTTTTCCCTTTCGTAGAGGGATATAGTCTAGGAGCCTAGTGATAGGCTCACCCTCCTTAGCATCTAATTCTTAGACCTTATCACAAATTTCCTCTTTGTCCAGATCTAGGGGTCTGTATGGTTGTTTTTCTTTGTCCATCCTCCCTTTCTAGCAAACCTCCATGGGGTTCTTCCATGGTGACTGTCGCACCGATACAACTTGTGGTTTCTTCTGTTTTTCCTTAGCAACTAATGGTTTAGGCCTAGGTGACCTCGACATCGTAGGCACAGATGATGTAGCTTCCCTTGCCGACACAATTTCAGGGGATGCAGTGTTAGAGAAAATGACTTCAGAGACAATGACTTCATAGACAGCAACTTCTATGGGATTAGTTACCGTCACTTGCTCTAGGATGAGCTCATGGTTCCATTCAGGCAAATTTGTAAACGCTGACTGTGACACAAATTTCTCCCAATGTTCTTGGTTCATAGGTTTCAAACAACATAGCTTACAAATACTTTTCAAAAGGCAAAGTGTTCTACTATAGGCCAACATGCCAGATTTATAGGTAATTTCGATTCAAATAGGACTGTATCCTCTAAAATCCTGTCATAAATGCATCTTTGGTGGTAAATTGCCAACGATTTTTGTCATAGATGTTACCTACCCACTCCTCCTAATGGTATTTTTGTCGTCCAATCAACTACACTGCACCCAACAACTATTTCTGGAACTCTTAACGTGACACCAACCTCCATGTGCAACCCTCTTGGCAGAGCTCCTCTTGGTGCACTTCTGGCTTCCCTCGCGCATCCCCCTTACTTTGTTTTTCCATTCTTTGAGCAATGTAGTTTATAGTCCCATACTTCCTTGCAGCTGCCTGAGTAATAAGACTATATTTCCATCATGTAGCCATTGCATAGGGGTAGGATCCACTTGATATAACTTCAGTCGACTCCCATTAACTCTTCCAAGGAATATTTCCCGATTTAGCTTCGCGAGATGATGCCACCATCTGTAATTTCCTTGACTACATAAGGCCCCAACTAGTGCATTTGAAACTTCCTAGGGAACTTTGTGAACTTTCTTCATAAAATAAGACCAAATCATTCACCTTGAAGGTGCGCAACTTAATATGTCGATCGTGTCATGCCTTTTCGCGCTCTTTCTACACCTACTGGTGAAATCCTGCTAGAAACCTATCTTCTTATAACTCCAACAACTGCACGAGGCACTCCTCCATAGTCTCGCGGTCCGCCATATCAGTCAATGCTACAATTCAAAAACTTGGCACAATATATTCCATAGGCATCACAACCTCTATTCCATAGACTAGTCTGAACAGGGTTTGTCCCATCAATTTCTTACACATCATCCTATATCCCCATAGGACCGCTGGAATGTGCACATCCCAATCTTTCCTCTGTGCATTGCAAAACTTTGTTAATGTGTTCTCCAAAATATTATTGAATGCTTCAACCGTACCATTTACCTGAGGATGATAGGGCATACTATTTTGATGATAAACATGAAATTCTTCAAGCATAGCGACAATAGTTTCATTGAGGAAGTGTGTACCCCTGTCACTCATCAGTATCTTACGACTACCAAACCTTGTCAAGACATACTCAAATACAAACCTCGTGGCTGTAGAGGTGGTATTTTCCTTCACTGTTTGTGCTTCTACCCACCTCGTCAAGTATTTAGTCGCAGTAATAATATACTGCACGACAATATTTTTACTCAAGGGCTATATCAACCCTGAAAATTCATACCTTCGTGATGTATTTCCCATCCTATGACATGCATCACATGCATGAAAATATGCCTTCGAATCCTTATGTAGCGTTGGCCATCGTTATCCTACGTGGAGAATCTTATGCACAGTCGCTCTACCTGCATAGTGTCCTCCCTCCACTCCTCCATGTGTTTCAGTGAGGATATTTGATCGTTCAAACTCTATAAAATAACGATGCAGTATTTCATCAGTGTCCATATTATATAAGTGTCCTGCAATCACAGAAAGTCAGCTACGTGGACTACCAACTCCTTCTTCTACTAAGTAGAATATCCTTCTGGGGTTGTTC
Source organism: Pinus taeda (assembly GCA_000404065.3). Taxonomy (NCBI): domain Eukaryota; kingdom Viridiplantae; phylum Streptophyta; class Pinopsida; order Pinales; family Pinaceae; genus Pinus; species Pinus taeda. The sequence goes on along the minus strand of APFE031142681.1, from coordinate 260,973 downwards.
CAGTTGTTAGAAACTGAATTATATCATCAAAGTGATCATTTGCGACCTGTACAACAAAGAGTTGTGCATCCGACAACCCTTATTCCAAACTAGTTGGTTCTTCTCCTGTCTCAATTCTGGATAGATGATCCGGTCTCGCATTCAACTGCCCAGGCTTCACAATCACCTCAAAGTCATACTCTTGAAATAGTAATAACGAACTGCATATCTTCCCCCCAACACAAGCTCACTGACCAGGTACTTGAGAGCGAAGTGATCTGTATACATTTTGAAATGTGCACCCAACAAATAATGTCAAAACTTTTGTAGCGCGTAGACCATCTCCAATCCTTCATGATTTGTAGTTGAATAATTCTTCTCAACCTTTGATAGTTTCCTACTAGCGAAGGCTATAGGGTGATCGATCTCACCTTCACCAGGTTGGGTCAATACCACACCCAACGCAATACAAGAGGCATCCACATGCACATGAAATTGTTTCTTGCAAGTCGGGAAACACTAAAATAGGTGTATTCACCATATTTTCCTTTAACACATCTAGACTACGCTAACACTCCTCATCCCAGCAAAAGGTCATGTCCTTCTTCAATAATTTCTCCATCGGCGCGGTTGTCTGTGCATAAGATTTGATGATTTTTCTATAGTAACTAGTGTGCCCCAACGTTGCATGCAACTTCTTTACATGCTTCAGAGCTTCTAAATTGACAATCACTACTATCTTCACAAGATCTCACATTAATCCCTGCTTGCAAACCACATGACCTAACAATATCCCATAGGGCACACAAAATATACACTTCTTCAAATTTAGAGAAATTTGGTATTTGCGACAAGTATCCAACGTGAGGCACATACTTGAAACATGGCATTTTACCAAACCAAACATAGTCCAGTCATCAAAATATACTTCTAAGAATTTATGGATGAATTTTTTAAACATTGCAATTACAACTATTGAAAATATCGTAGGTGCATTCTTCAATCTGAATGGAATCACTATGTATTGGTAGCATCCCCACTCCATCGTGAAGGTCCTCTTACTAAAATCCTCTGACATGATCTTAATCTAATGATACCCTAAGAACCCATCCATGAACAAATAATCTTCCTGCCCTCCAACATTCTCCAAAAATTCGTCTAGCAATGGTGTTGGAAATGGGTCATGAACGCATGCGTCATTGAGCTTCCTCAGGTCTATGCATATTTTGATTTCACCCTGTTGTTTCTTGTCTTGGACTACCATATGGCTCACCCAATAATATTCTTCTACTGGTTCAATAATTCCTGCTTCCAACATTTTTTCTAGCTCTTTGTGAATCTTTTCCTTATACTTGGGATTCAGCAGGTAAGGTCTTTGTTTCACAGGCTTCGCATTGGGCTTTAAAGTGATCTTCATCACTCCCAAATCCCCTATTATTCCCTTCAGTTCTGAGAACTTGGTAGGAAACAAGTCCTAATATTCACGTAGCAGCTCTACAACCTATCAACTGTATCTTCATCCCAATATTCCCCTATCTTTGCAAACTTAGGTTGCGCATCGGATCCAATGTTTACTTGCCTAGTCTTCAAAGGCTTAGATATATTAGGGTTCTCTGCTTTATTTCCTTCAACCTTGCATTGTCCTTCAGTCTTTGAAATATTGATTTTCCACAGATCATCTTCTTCTTCTGCAGTCACATTGTAGCATTCCAGTGCATGGCGCAATTGTGTACTCCAGTCTGGTTGAACCCGTTCTACCAGCTCTTCAGGTGTTCTAAATACAACGACCTTAATTTCCTGGAGCACTTCATTAATTCACTCAAATCCATCCTCAAAGCTGAAATTTAATAAGAAGCTTTCCCTCAAGATATCCCATTCATCTCTCCCATGGTGTAGCTCTGTTTCCAAATACTAGTTCATTGGGATAGTATCGCCAAGTGTTCTCGCAGATAATCCTTTCTACTATATTTCTCAGTCATCCGGACATTAGAGTATCCAAACCTTAGCTTCATCATCTTCTTATATTCCTTCTAGTCAACAAAGCTTTCCTTATGCGTACCCCACCAATAAGAAAGCGTAGCGCGCAATGCCAATTCGAGTGCCTGGAATCGATGTTCCTCGGGCACCTCCCTTTCAAACTCATCCAAAAATAGATTAACATCATTTAAGCCATCATAATGTAGGAGTTTTATTACCTATGTAGATACGCACTGTAGTGATTGGTCATCATATTGCAACATAGTGTAGAGACCTCATGCAAACTATTCTGCCAGTGCTCAAGCTCTTCATCTAAGTCTGAAGTATAGGAGTTGTCTCTATCCCACGTGATCCACCCATATGCATTTGGGTTGATCCAATCTTTGTCGCGCATAGTAACCTTGTAGATTTGATCCAAATCATCATACTCCTCATAGTCGCAGACCGGTTCAGTGTATAGGGCTTCTTCAGCGGGATCCAGTGGCGCAATAACCCTAAACGCCTTCTTTCCGATGTCATTCTTTGCTTCTCAAATTAATCATCGCATCCATGTTGAATAGCTAATCAATTTCTAATATCGTAGGGTAAGGATTGTTGTCATCCACTATTTCAATTAACTTAAAGTCAACCAAAGCACTCGCTCCTTCAATATCCACTATTACTGCATACAGGCGCCCCACAGGAATGATCTTTTCTTGATTGGCCATGTGTATTTGTATAGGATACCATTGCAGCGCAGATGTACCCATCCTTTCCCATGTCTACTTGGGCAGTACATTTGCATCAAAACCCAAATCCAGGATGACTTGGTCCATCTCATACTCCCCGATATGCATGGTCAGCCTCATTTCGCGCCCTGTTCACTTCTTATGCTTGCCCAGTTTTCTCACAACGCACTGTTCTGAAGGAATCTTAATTTTCCCGTGAAATTGTCGATCAGCTCATGGAGCCCTTCTACTGCCTTCTGATCTCCCAACAACTTCATACAGGTTTTCAAAAAAGTAGCTAACAACGAAGGATCCACATCCTACACTTCACTATTTCCAACCGGATTTTCTTGACTCCTTAACATAGAAGCCTCATGAAAGTTATTCTTGGCTTCAATTAAAGCTTCTTTAGCCCAATTGGCGTCAAACCTGACTTCCTTTTTAGCAGCCTTGTGCACCCATCCCTCAGTTTCTAGTTTCTTTCCTTTATCTTCTCATGTGGCCATACCACTGCGCGTTATGATATTGACGCTATGATCCTCTTTGCGAGGCTCCGCCCTCATCATCTGGATATTCTGCATAGGCTATTGGGTCTGTGTATTCTTTTCTTGCATATTTTTTATAACTATCAGGCAATATTCTATCACATGATTGAACTGTCTGCAATATTGACAAGACAGATGTGTTGGGTTCTCACAGTCGTGCGCAAAATGTCCAGCTTCGCCATAGTTATAACAAATAACTTATCCACAACCTCTATCAGCCCCTCCTCCTCTTCCTCTTCCACAACCTTGAAGTCCTCCACATGCTACACCAACGCTCTAATCCTAAGGCCTATTTTCTACTTGCATTCAATAGGTAGGGGTTATATCCATCATTAATTCATAACTCTGACAATGGCGCTCATCATGACCTACAAATTTGAAAAAAAAAAAATGTTCGGGGGTCTGTACAAACTTCTGTAGTGGATGACAATTATCTTTTGGATGATGTCTTGTAACCTAACAAATAGCACACCATGGTGCTACTCATGTGCTC